>OV121137.1:27689701-27861312 GCA_921294245.1 Brassicogethes aeneus
GACCGTTCTAATATCACTTTTTAATGAGGTATTGACATACATTCCTTAAAGTTTTAGAGAATGAATTATTTTATCATCGGATGACGCCATAAACACTGGTGGCGACATCTCTGTGTTTAATATTTAACAAAGACCGATCTTACCTCACATTCTCCCAATTAAATTTTTTTTCTATGGTATTTTTTGGAAACTTAAAAAAGTATAGTCTGAAACACGTTTGGAATTGCATATTCCGCTCTCGTAAAACCGTCAAACTCGCCTTCGGCTCGTGTGACAAACTTTCCACTCGAGCGGAATATGCCGTATTCCAAACTTGTTACAGAATATACTATTCATTCCCTCCCTGCTATCAGGTAAAAAATCTTTCATTCCCTCCCGCTACAATGACGATGCTACACTACAATTGACTTTGAATGTAAACGTCAGAATTACCTAAATTAAACTTCAGATTTTAATTTTGACAAAAGTTTTTTTCGGGTACCCAAATTGTGTATTTATAAGCGATTCCACTTAACAAAAAAAATAGTATTTACCTCGCATGGAATCGCCTATCGAGCCGCTCGGAAACTTTCATCATCCGAAGTAATTGCTATGATTCCACGCTCGGTAAACAATATACTAATTATGCATCAATTTTTATAAACGCCATTTTAGTTTCAATTTTTATTAGGCACCAGCGAAGCTTGCGAGCAATTGTTTAATAAAAACGAGTGTCTAGAGAAGTTTATAAAATGACTTGCATACTATACTTTATCTACGACTAACACAAAGAAAAATTTGACAACTGTCAACAGATTTAACCTCACTTTTTCCCAATTTATAATAAAGCTACCTTTAGCCCGTGACTAAAAAGCCCTAAAGTCACAGATTGTCAAAATGAGAGAAGATAATAGTATATTATTATACTAGAGATAATACGTCTCGAGTCGCAAGTCGAGAGACTTTAATCATCCGAGTGAAAAATGCGCATAATCTCAAGTACTACTAATATAATTTATCTTCTCCAATAAGTAGATAATTAAATGATTTTAAAAAATTTATAAATAAAATGGTTAGACTTACTTTTTACTAATTTTAAATGTTATTATAGTCGCCTTCTTCCAATTTAAACCCGGATTGGTTTAAATCACAGTTAATATTGCAATCGGCCATGCCTAACAACGTGAATAATGAGTTTATTATTCCCGTTGTTAGGCAGGGAATTTATAATGTTTATCATGGAAAAACACACTTAAACTAATATTAATAAAAAGTATTTCTATATATATGTTATAATATAAAAATTCTTGTACGTTTGAAAAAAAAATAGTTATAATAATTGTAGCACTGTTACAACATTATTTACAGGAATAATCATTGTAACCATGTAATGTTACATTAAGCTTACCCAAATATTACGTAAATTTATTTGTATAATAATATAGTTGCAGCATTGAATAAAGAAGACATCTTACTCAATGGTTGCAGTATTTTTAGTGATGAACCGTGCTGCACTTTAAAGAGATGAGGAGTCCAGTCTAAGTGAGCGGTCTAAGGAATGTCACCTCGTCCATCATATTCATGTTCAGGCACAATTAAATACATGTACTTCGGTAGCCGCTCTGTACAAATAAACGGCAAGCCGCGGCACTGATAAATCATCTTCTTTTTACCGAAATCTTGCGACGATTCGATGTTTAATTTAATTAACGGCCACATGATCCCCCACCAAAGCTCTCAACTTAGCCTGAACTGACTGTAAATATTGTTGAATTAAAATAAATTGTCTTGTTTATTTTGCTAATGATAGACCATTTTCAATATTATGTGCTAAAAGTAATTTTATTTTTTTTTTAGCAGACTATACCTTTCTAAAGGTTTTAAATTTGAGCTCAAAATACTCGTATGATTTTTTTCACATTGCTCGCATTACAATAGATTTCTTGTGCGAACAGTTTGGCAAATCAATAATTGCAGGAAATGGCTCTGATAAATTAAATTGAGCGCTTTTAAAATTAGAACGTTCTTATTGAACCCCTTTATAATAACATATTATTCGTTATCGTTACATCTTTTAAAATAATTTATAAGAAAATTGCTACAATATAATAGGATAAATAAAAACCCTTAAGGAAAACATAAATAAATTAGAAAGTTTTGTATTAAAAATCCCAATGTTATAAAATTGAATTTAAAATCTTTTAAGCTAATTACATGTCTTACAATTATTGTACGATGTACTTACGATTTAAATGCGGTTTAAACTTTAATTGCCAAGGTACTTTTTCTATGGTAAGGACAATAGAACGTAAAATTAAAAAAAGCCTAAAAATGTTTCCAAATAAACTGCTCGTCATAAAAATCGACGCACCTTGTTTTTTGGAAAATATTTAAAAGCTCGTTATTGAAAAATTACTGAAAAAAATCTTTAAAAATTCTGAATAGCTGATTCACAAAATCTCGAAAACGTTTCGAGGGATTACCTTACTAATATTAGGGAGGGGTATTACGACTATCAAACTCAACTGCCTTACGAATGGGAATAACTTGAAATTTCGGAAAAAATACATCTCTTCGTTTAACAGCCTATAGTATAATACTATGTGCAAAATATCGTATTTCCAAAATTAGACATAAGAGTCAAAGAATCAGCTATTCGGAATTTCCAAAAATTTTCAAAATCGATTCGGTAATTTTCCAATTTATTAACGAACTTTCAAATATTTTCCAAAAAACGAGGTGCGTCCATTTTTATGACGAGCAGTTTAAATGCTTGCAATAGCTATTTGTGTATTAAGAGCGCAAAGTGATATATTGTCGCTCTGAGCGAGGCTATCTCGCGAGAGCGGCAATGTCACTTTGCGCTCGAATTACACAAAAGATTTTTTCTACAACCGGTGTTTTATAAAAATGTTTGGAAAAAAATAATAATTATTGATTACCTCAAATTTGACTTTTTTGTCAAAAGTCGCAGATACACTAGACATTTCTTTATTAAGGTTTCCATGGTGACTAAGAGAGCGTTTTGGTTACTATGTTGCTCGGCGAGCGACAAAGTAAAAAAACGCTCGCTTCTCGGAAAACTGCAACTTTGCGCTTTCTTCTGGGAGCGCAAATTTGTACTTTACGCTCGGTTGTAGAAAAAATATTATATTGTGATTTTTTATATAAAGTATACAATAAATCGATTATCATCTGAAATCAATTATAATTAATTTTAGTGTTTAAATTTTAACATTTCATATCCAATTCATAATAATATATTATTAGTATATTGTGCAACAAGTAAAGAACACGGTCAATTATGAACGAAAATTCGTTTGACATACGAGCGAAGCGAACGTGGCAAAAATGCAAGTTCATAATCGATCATTATTTCACAATTTATTTTATTCCAAAATCAAATAAAAAATTAACACTTTATAAACCTTAATGACATGATTTGAGTTTTCTAACAATAATTGCTTACTGTTTCTTTTTTGGGTACTTGTTTTTAAAATTTGTCCGACACCAATACAATACTTTTACCTACAATCAATTACAGCTATTTTTACTGATGATACATACTTACATAAATATGATTTAAAACATTTAGTTATTTAGAAGTTATTTAGAACAAAATTTTTCTTCTAATAATTTTTATTAAAAGAAATAAAGAAGAAATAATTTATTCGAAAACAAGTTTGATTAATTTATTTTGACAGGTGTTAGGTAGTATACGACAGGCGACTATAATGATTTTAAAATAACCCCAACAGTTAGTTTGCAATTGTTAACGTTAACTAACTATAATGACTTAGGTTTATTTGATAATTATTATAATATGTGCAACTTGAAGAATTGTCGATTCCAAACTTACATTCTTGCTACGCTTGCTTTGTTCGCGCATCAAACAAAATCTCGTTTTGAATTAACCACTTCCCCACTTGTTGCACAATTTACTATTATTTATATTTTTTGTATCTAAAGAAGCTTTTGGTCTTCGTATAATTTATGAATAATTTACTTCCCATTTTTTATAAATATACTTTAGATTTCATTTTTAATTTAATGACTGCATTACCTACAATAAAAAACGGACTCACTTAAAAACATTTTAAAATGGCCAATGGAGCTTAAAATGATTTGAAGTGCTCTCCGTAAAGAAATTATGTTTGATGCAGTTGCAGTCTGCGTCTGACAACGGTTTTTATTATATAAGGTACTTTTTATAGTAGCTATTAAAATGGTAGAATTCTAGAACTTTAACATTTCCATTTTGGTCACAAGTTTAAATCAGCAAAGTAGTGGGTTCACAAGAGAAGTTTTCTTTGTTAAAGTTTAATAAACATGCAATGGATACGTATATTTAATCTACAGTGTGATTGATTGGGTTGAAAATTTATTTCATATAATTTTTTGGTTTTTAATGTGGATTTTTTACTACTCCTTTCGTTTAAACAGGATATATCTTGCCAATATAAAAAAATATAATTTATAGGGCCAATTTTTAAATTAAAGGAATAATTCCAAAAAGTTTTTTTTCTTGAAAAAAATTTGATGCGATATTACGAGTACCGCACTGTTCTAGAAATATTTCTAAAAAATATTACCCATTAATCGATTTGTCACATTTTCTCCTAAATTTCTTTTTTTTTATCGTAATTTTTGGTAAATACAACTTATAGAAAAATTCATGGGTAATATTTTTTCAGATATTTTTGTATAAAACTGTGAACAAAGGTTTATCTGGGTTTAAAAAATTGTAATTTTTTAAAAATTATTTTTAATTAAACAAAATAATTATAAAATGGCGGATTTTCAGTAGGCCCTATGCAAATTTTGAATTAATTTCTTAATTAACCAAAATCTGTTTCTTGACATATTTAGTGCAATTTAAGACTAAACCATGTTTGCTTTCTTACTCTCTAAAAATAAATTAGTCTAAAATGACTAATTATCATAGAGAAAAAGCAGCCACTAATAATTCTTCTCAACAGCAATTTGTATTCCGGACATTTAGTAAATTCCTATGTAAAATTGTCCGCTGAATCCAAAAATGTCATCAAAAGTTATAAAAGTAGAATAGTTTTTGAGATAGTCAATATGCCAAATAATATGGAATTAACAATATCTCAAAAACTGCTCTACTTTTATAACTTTTCATGTAATTTTCGGGTTCATAATCCCGGCGCATTCGCCATTTTTGCAATAAAAGCCGCTGTGTAGGGAATAAAAGTTATTTACGATATAAGAGCTTTATCAATGTACGCATGCGAAATTTACCCAATGAGTGCGTAGCACGAGTTGGGCAATCGCAGAAGTGTTGTTGTTTTTCTTAGCAACGATAAACAATAAGTCAAAATTTTCTAGTAATAAAAATGAGTGATTCGGAAAGTTTGCCATCTGATATTGAAGAACACATATGAAAAATGGTGTACAGAAAAAGAGATTCGCAGTTTGGCAAATGAGAAGGTATTATTGTAATACTTTAGCAGTTTATCCAAGGTTTGAGCCTTCATCTTTATGATATATTATTCTATGATCCGTACAATGATTTCCATAAAACATAATGCTGTAATGCTATAAGTAAACACACACATTTGACATTTGACATATGGACTTTTTTATTTGATTGGTTGACTTCTTATCTCACTCAACATCAGTGAAAAAAGAATTTTAAATAATATTTAACTTTTTTTAGAAAAACAACGATTTTTCAAGTTTCCCATTTTTTTATAAAAAAAACATTGATTAATGCGATTAATAGCGCTTTTTTATTGTTATAATAAAATAAATTTAATTTAAAATCATTTACTTGACCATTGTTTTATGATAATTGAGACTTAATATATTCTAACCAAATAATTAATAGTACTACAAAGATGGTTCTTATTTTCCAAAATTTTTTGAATTCAAATAAGTTAATATTATGTTAATTATTTAAACGCCAAAAGCAAATAAAATATAAATAAATAAATACGAGTCAATTCTGATGTATTTTGTTTTATTAATTATCATAAAACATTAGTATCTTATGGATGGATTATAACGCGTAGAAGTTTGTAAGCTTAGAACCGCCCCCAGCAAATAATCTGTCAAAGTGATAAATGAAATATAACACCACGGCAAATGTTATATTAAATTACGACAAATAAATAAAATAAATACTTACAGTAATAAAGCTCATTAATTTAGTAACCCAAGGTAATTTTTGAGGTGTATTCATGGGGAAAGTATTAAAAGGGAAATTATAAATTCAGTAAATAAAAGACAATAAAAGACAATAAATTACGTTTAAACTCAGGTCAAACACCCGGAAGGCTCCCGTTTATTTTTATATAAATATCTCTCATAAAACCTTTCAAAATGAGGGATTTTGGGAGAGAGTTAAACGTATAAAACACAAAAAATTTATAACAAACAATAAAGATATTTATTTGGAAAGAGCAACAACAATAACCGCAACCCTAACGACATTTAACCTATTTTTCTGAAAGAGAACTCTGAAAGAAAGGGACATTCTACAAACCCATAAAACCACACAATATCTCCTTACTGCGACCAGTATAATATAAATAAATAAATGTATAAATACCATTAGATAAATAATATATCATACTAGAGCTTAGCGGTCTTATGTGTCTTTGTTTGTTTGCTTATTTGTTGGATAAAAGTAGATTGAGTCTTAGTCTCTATTTTTGTATTTTAAATTTAACTTTATCTGTCAAGTATTCCAACTTTATTAGGCCTCCATCATCCAAATAAAACTTTTATAATTATTAACTGTTGAATTTAATTAAGTTTACTGTTACTTAATTTTTCATGTAATATTTATTAGAGTTCAGGCTCAATCGACTTTTAGAAAAAGGAGTAAATAAATTATCAGGCTCGAGATCGCTTCAACTGAGGGTTCGCAATTGTCTATTATGCCTCATTTGTCGGCAAACTTTAATAAATTAATAATTACCATAAAATACTAGGTCAAAATTACACAAATAACAAAAACAATGTCTGCGTCGCACAGTCAGATAAAATCAGACCATCCGGCACCTAATAAAATTTAGAGGATAGTAATTAAAAATTGGCTTTTTATATCAGGACTCCACGGACAGTGGTGATAATTTAATGTGGCTATCGCACAATTACTGTTGCTACTCACTCCAAACGTAATACCAAATAATTTAATATGACAGGAAAAATCATTAACTAATTAAGGGACATATGAATCTGCGAGTACAATTTAATTAATCCCGTATTTAAGAAAATCAATATCAATTACACTTAATTTACACAGCGTTTATGATAAATCCCCTTTAAGAAATATTTATTAAAATAATGAAATAAACTCAAATACACATTATTAAAACGGCAGCCATCATGGCGGAATAGAAGATCGATGACGCCAAGTCAACTGATCGAATATTTATCTTTACACAAGGCAATTGTATAACCTAATAATACCAAAATGTTCGGGAATATTTATACTACAATAATTTAGTTATTAAAATGTACAAACCTACAAATGTTAACACTTTTACATTCACCAAATTTACAACTCATGATCGTTGCACGGCTTCTTCTCGAAAATTCCGTTCTTCCCTTTCCGCCTTGAATCCCCTATTCTTCCCCCCTTCCTTTTCCCACCTAAACAGGAGCGCCCGTCTACGCCAATCGTTCGGCACTCGGCACGTCAAATACATTTCTACTTCCCTCTAAATTTAAATGTTAGTTTATTTACATGACTTTTTGAATACATTTATTTTAAAGAATAAGGATCGTAATAACCCACGGATTGTTTAGGGGGGTATTTGCAGATCTCCTCAAGTTGTTGGATCTTTTTAAAAAGCTAATAAAACATTGACTTTCACATTTTCATCAATGAAATGAGGCGTCCTGCGTAATGGTTTAACGTGCATATTCACATACACAATTGTGCATGTATTTTAGACATAGTTGTCTGAGAAAGTGGTGGTAAAAATGGGTGTTTTTTATTAAAAGAGGTTTGCAACTTGCTCTTGTGATTTGCACATATCACCGTAACCAATCATCATTTTTAAACTAAAATAAGTGTTACACACATTTAAGTCATAATTACGACAGCAATTACCGCTCGAAATTATTTCAGATTTTTAAAAGGTCCAGAACACGAAAAAAAATAATTGTTTATAAAAAGTTTGATAAATTATTTTACATTTTTTTAAAATTTCAAAACAATTATTCATGTCCTTCGCTATGCTAAAGTTTTATTAAAATATATTTATTGGTTTTATTTTAAAAAATTGACAATAAACTAATGGTTAATTATATTTTATGTTCAAAAAGAACAAAATTTTTTTCGTGAATTTATATTTACAGAGTTTTTTGTTGCACCAAAATTAATTTTAAGTTAATTTTCAACAAAATGCATAATATAAAACTTTAACAAAAATTAATAATATAAAAAATATATAGAAAGATAAAGTTTAAAATTGTAAATTTTAATGTAGGCCATTAAGGGCCACTCAAGGAAAGTTTGGAAGAAACAAGGATTAACTCAAAAACAAGCATTTCTATTTGTACAGTATTTGTATGCTGTATTCGTGTGAGCTAAGCCCCGTAGTGGAGATTTCTTGTAAAAGAAAGTAGTCATTACAAACGCGAGAACACTTCTCATTTTATTTGCACTACCCTTTATCTCTTTTTTATCACACGTCGTCTGTTGCTTTTAAGCAGATAAATGATAGGAATACTAAATAAATAAAATTCCTAAATAAAATATTTTCCTACAGGACACCAATATATTAATTTTAAAACACAAAATTGCATTTAAACTCTTAAAATGAATAATGTTGGTGAATCTTTTAAGATGTAACTTGCTATCTAGATAGCAAATTCTGATGTTTTGACATTTAATGTCAAACATTTCTAGCTATCAACAAATCATTTGTTTGTCAGCGCATCCTATATTACATGTAACTACAGTTACATTTGCATTGCTATTGTAAACAAAAAAGAAAAAAAATATTTTTTTTATGTAAATGGAAGTATTTGCATATTTGAACGTAGTTCTGATCAACTTTACTGTTCAGTAAGATTCATATTTTTTGACAAACCGCGTATACGACTGATTTTTTTTATATTTGATAATTGAATTTTAGATTTTAGAACAAATTTTTATGAGGAAAATAATAAAATGAATAATAAAAAAGTTTCCCATACCATATGTTGCCAACTTAACACATAATTCGATCGTGTTGATAGATGTTTTACTTGAAGAAACATTAAATTAACATTAAAATGTTTAAAATAGTTAAAAATAAAGCAAGTTTTTTTGTGATTTCGAAAAAAAAATAAGAATGGTTGATTTGTTGAACAAACCAATAATAAATCATTTAAAACTTATCTTATGAAAGCAAAAATTATGTATTTTTTTATTTAGTCATCCCTGGATTAGGTAAAAAAATCATATTTAAAAACCAAAAAATAGATTTTTAATTTTAAAGTTTATCTTAATCAAGTTTCGTACAAAGGGCCCTGAAGTACTCTGCCAAACTGACAGGACCCCATATTCATTTCCTATTTTAGTACGTCATTGCAAGGTCTTGAAGTAGCTGCACTTTCGTTAGTTTTCCTTATTTTTGAACCTGCTTTAAATATTAATGGGCAACCCCCTAGATATGTTTATTTTATTTATTAAATTTGCTTCATAGGAGGTTGCCCATTTATATTTAATGCAGGTTCAGTAAAATATTCAAAAATAATAAGTAAAGTATGAGTACAAGAGACTTATAACCGGCCCTATTGCCTCATCTCTCCCGAGCCCCGTACCCTAGTAGCAATTTTGTCAAAGACTTGGGCCAGAATGGGTCAAGATACTTTGTACAGATTTTTTATCAAGAATGGGACAAGAATTGTTCCAGATTCTTGGCAAAGATTATTGGGCAAGACTTGGGCCAGAATGGGGCAAGACTTGGGCCAGAATGGGTCAAGATACTTTGTACAGATTTTTTATCAAGAATGGGACAAGAATTGTTCCAGATTATTGGCCAAGATTATTGGGCAAGACTTGAGCCAGACTGTGGCCAGAATTTTGACAAGAATTTGACCAGAAATCTATAGAGTAGAGGTTCTCATTCTACAGTAGCATCAGAGCCGTACCGAGGCACACTTTTTTGGGGGGGGCGGAGACGATAAAAAACCAACTTATTTTTTTATACAAGTATACAGTATACAGTATGTCCATGGATAGAGGGCCCAAGAGGACAAATGGACTAAAATTTTCATTTTTCGACCAAAAGTCATTCTTTATAAAAAGTTCTGCTTGTTTAAAAAAGTCTATTGCCATACTTTAAATTTGAAAATATTATACAGGGGGGTCAAAAAACAAGAAAACATGAAATACTCTCAGGACTAAACTACCTTTATTTTTCGTTTTGGAGCAAAATCACAAATAAAAAAAGATTTCAAATTGTATCGAAAGACCATTTGTAAAATTTTAACTTGGTATTCGGAAAAATAAAATTTGGAATATTATTCCAAATTTTATTTTTCTTAGTTTTAAAATTTAATTTTATATTTCTGTGGGTAAAAGGCATAAGGGGATAAGTCAAAAAAAGCAATTTTTCGGTAGAGACTTAAACGTGTTCGCATTAATTCAGGAAATATATTTATGGTTAGCGAACATACCCTTTTGCTAGCATATGACATGTGCTGGCAAAAGGATATATCCGCTAACCATAAATGTATTTCCTAAATTAATGCGAACACGTTTAAAACACTACTAAAAAATTGATTTTTTTGACTTATCCCCTTATGCCTTTTACCCACAGATTTACAAAAATGACACAATCAACAATAATCAAGTAACGTCAAATTGACAATTTGCATTTTATCATTGTTCATTTTGGTAATTAATGTAAATTTACATAAAATGTCCGGGTTAAGAACCCTATACATAGGTAAAGGATACGTGAAATGAGGTACAAAAGTATAAATTAGAAATTAAATTTTAAAACTTTACAAGAAAAAGAAAATTTGGAATACTGAGTTGAAATTTTACAATTATTTTTTGAATAGGATATCCTAATAATATTATTTGTCATTTTGCTCCAAAACGAAAAATAAAGGTAGGTAGTTTATTCCTGAGAGTATTTCATGTTTTCTTGTTTTTCGACCCCCCGTATAAAATTTTCAAAAAGTATAGTAATAGACTTTTAAAAACAAGCAGAACTTTTTATGAAGAATGACTTTTGGTCCATTTGTCCTCTTGGGCCCTCTAGTATAAAAAGTATACGCTATAAATATAAAAAATGGAACCTACTAGGTAGGTAAATAAAAAAAATCAAAATAAAATCCAAATTTAAGCTACTAGGTTAAACCTAAAAAATACAATTTTATTTACGGTAACAATTATAGGAGGTTACAATAGGTTAAAAATTATAGAATTGTAAATTACAATTTCTAATATGTATGGTTTAAAAATTATATTTTATTTATTGTGATGAGTAGGTTAGTAGGGTTGGTAAACCCTACCAACCTACCCAAATAGATTTTGCCAACCGTGTTTGGATTTGGAACCAACTGCCTAGACTTTGGGGGGGCGACTCCCCCCCTACACCCCCTTAGGTCCGGCCCTGAGTAGCATCATTCACAATACTCTACTCTATTAAATGAAATAGTCAAAATTCTACTATTTAAATTAGTACCAGCATTTTTTACTAATAAAGTAGTCGTTTTCACTTAAAAATGGTTATATTTTACTACTTAAAAAACTATATGCATAAAATATCGGGACACCCTGTATAGGCAAGAATTTTTTAGTAGGCTTTAGGACAAAAGTGACGTTTGGGTTATTTATAATAGTTATATTTTTTATAATTTTAAAAAAAATTTGAAATATTAACTCTGAAAAAAATTGGGGATGTTTTTGTAACTTTGCCCCCCCAAATGTTACGCCTATGATGAAATTTTAAAAGTTTTGATCTTAGATCTAGATTCAGCATGTCAAAATTACCAAAGTACCAAATCCTCACTTCATGAACGTTTTAATGAAAATATGAGATAATAATAATGAGAGTAATTTATTTATAAATGCATTTTTCTAGAAAATGGTGCATCTGAACGATCTAAATAAAGAGTACTTATTTTTTGTAAAAATCTATAAATTTTTATAATTTCATAAACAAAAATTAAAACATTAACCTAAAAAAAAGTTAGGGCTATTTTTGTAACTTTGCCCCCCCAAATGTAACGCCTATGATTCAATTTTAACAGTTTTGATCTAAGATCTAGATTCAGAATGTCAAAATTACCAAAGTACCAAAAATTTATATCTTCCTGTTCAAACCTCTAGGAATAGTTTTAAAAAAATGATTCTCTTAGGCTCCTATTCAGGGGGCCGTAGCTCCGTTAGGGGGCATTTTTTGATACATGTTTATTAAACAAACAAGTGTTATTTTTCTATAAAGAATGCACTTTTTAAGTTTGGCCCCCCAATTTCCGGACACCCTGTATAGGCAAGAATTTTGACGTATACGTCAAAATTCTTGGCCAAGAATCTGGTCGAATTCTGGTCACAGACTTGTCGCAAGTCTGGCACCAGTCTGGATAAAGAATTTTGATCAAGAGTCTTGGTCAAGAATTGTCCAATTCTTTACAAAGTGCTTTTCCAAGTATCTTGACAAAGAATCTTGTCCAATTCCATTGCTACTAGGGTACAAGCCTCCGTTGCCGTACGCCGATTTTTTTTCTCAACCAGAAAATGGACGGCTTCACCCGTGTTTTCTGGATGCGAATGTCCACCGCGTTCGGTACTATACCATATTTGGGGCTCGAGAGCGACATGCGAATAGTTTGAATAGCCTTTCCCGGATTCTCCGGGACGTTGTTATACGCCCGATAGGAATAAAAGGAGGTGGGGACGGGGTTGGTTTTCAGGGGACAATTACGCCGACTCTAATTTGCAATAATTTAAAATTTTACCATTTTTTAAGGGTTAAAAAGTCGAAGAAGCAACGTTGTTTTATAATTTAAAGGTATATCACGTTAAAGTACTGATAATTAACTAATATTGAATATATAAACTTCTAAATGCAAATTATGTTTCTACGAGAGACACCATTTTTAAGTTAGGCATTCAAAAAGAGTAATACTAACGTGTTTTACAAATTATAAATCCTTTTAACTAGTTTTATAAGATAATGTATTATACAATATTTGATAATCCTAAAGTAATAGTTGAATTTTTTGCTGATCTTTTTAGCTCTGTCTATGTAAATAAATGCGTTATAAATGTACCTGATTTTAATTACTCTAACTCGATAAATTTAAGTAACTGTGATATTAATGAATGTGATGTTTTTAATGAATTGTGGCGTTTAAATGTAAATAAAGCTGCGGGACCAGATGGTGTTCCCCCATTTTAAAAAATTGTAGATTTTCACTGACTAAACCCCTAACTGACTTATACAATTAATCAATTAATAATGGCGAGTTCCCAGAGTTGTGGAAAGAAAGTTATATTGTCCCTTTATTAAAAAATGGAGAAAGAAGCAATGTAAAGAATTATCGCCCTATATCAAAAATTTCGCAAATATCCAAAGTTATGGAAAAACTTATAACAAATAAAATAACACCTTTGTTTAAAAATATTTTAATAAACGAGCAACATGGGTTTAATAAAGGCAAGTCTACGTCCACAAATCTACTTGTTTATGAACAAGATTTGTTAAATGTCTTGGAGAAACGAAGCCAGTTGGATTCTATCTATACTGACTTCTCCAAGGCATTTGACACAGTAAACCATCAAATTTTGCTTGCAAAGATGAAGGCTTTGGGCGTATCGGGAAACTTTTACTGTTGGCTAGAGAGTTACATAACCTCAAGAAAACAAACAATTATTTTACAAAATCAATATAAGTCTGAGAAAATTCAGGTTACTTCAGGTGTACCACAAGGAGGGCATATTTCCCCTCTCTTATTTAACTTGTTCATAAATGATATAGGCAATGGTGTTAAATTTTGTAAATATCTTTTATTTGCCGACGATCTTAAATTATACAAAGAAGTAAATTTCTTAAGAGACTGCTTGGATATTCAATCAGATTTAAATCAAATTCAACTGTGGTGTGATACAAATGAAATGAAATTAAATGTAGACAAATGTAAATATTTTGTTGATTGTTTCGACCTTTACTTGATGAAACTCCATATTATTAATATATGAATGAAAACAACACTGTTTTAAAGTTTCACTAATTTATTTATGTTTTTAATAATTAACAATTGTTTCGCTACACTGTAGCTTCTTCAGAATTAGTACTTATTTTAACAAGTGGCGGTATTTATATTAACAACAGGCAGGTAATTTGAGAAGATAAATGTTATATAAACATTATACCTGAAGGTAAAATTTATATAATTACATAATTTTGGAAAAACTGAGGGTTTGGGAAATCCTATCTAATATAATATTATAATATTAATAAATATTACTTTTTAGTACTACAAGTACACACTCTAAAATAAATTTAGCAAAGGAGAGCTGTTAGTTTCAATTTGGTCATTAAGAACGATATCAGATTTTTTCTTTAATTTATTAATTTCCAAAGACTCTAAAAGATTTAGTTTGGTACCTTTATTGGCCACATGTAATATTTTAAAGTTATCATCAAATGTGTGGTTCTCTTGTATTAAATGGTTAGCGTATGAAGAATCCTGTTTAAGGTTTATATAGGATAACTTGTGTTCTTTAATTCGTGTATTAAAATTTCTACCCGTTTGGCCTATATATGTTTTCGGACAGTCTCTGCAATTTAGTTGGTAAACGCCAGATTTTGAAGATTTTGATGTTTTATCTTTGTTGTTTTTGATAAACTTACTAAGATTGTTGTTGGTTTTAAATGCTAAATTACTATTAATTTTATTAAAGAAATCAGATACATGTCTCATCTTAGCACCTAGATATGTACAACTATTGTATGTATTCATGGTAATCTTAGATATTGGAAAAACGTTGTTAATGGCTATTTTCTCTTTTTTGTGGTTTAAGATTTTATTAATTAGTTGAGCATCATAGCCGTTGTTACCTGCTATTTGTTTAATTAAGTTTAATTCGTAATTATAATCTTTTTCTGATAATGGAACGTTTAAGAGTCTGTGGACCATAGAGTTAAATGCGGCTATTTTGTGTGAAAAGGGGTGAGAAGAGCTTTTATGTATAACTATATCAGTGTAGCTGGGTTTGTGAAAAATTTTGAATGTGTGGTGTCTATTATTTTTTTGAATTGTTAGATCTAAATAATTAATAGAGTTATTTATTTCTTCTTCCATTGTGAATTTAATTTTCGGGTGTAAGTTATTTATAAAATTCAAGAAAATGTTTAGTTGTCGTTTTGTACCTGTGAAACACGTTAGGATATCGTCTACATATCGGTACCAATATAGGATATGATTAATATATGGATGTTTGTGTATAATTATCTCCAATTGGTTCACAAAGATATCCGCTAACAATGGGCTAAGAGGATTACCCATGATTAGGCCATTATGACTCGTATATATTTTATTATTGAATTGAAAGTAATTTTGTTTTAAACATGTTTCTAGTGTGTTTATGATGTCGTTTTTAATAACTGGGTTAGTATTGTTTAGGTCTAGAAGGTTTTGTATTATTTTAAGTGTTTCAATAGGTGGTACATTAGGGAATAAATTAGTAATATCAAAGGAAATAAATTTTGAGTTATCAGGTAATGGGATGTCTTTAATATTATTAATTAATTCGTATGAATTTTTTATAGTAAATTTAGGTTTGAAGTTACAGTATGTAGTAATTAAATTAATAAGTTTCTTAGATATTTTAGTTGATGGTGCTGTATAGAAAGATACTACGGGTCTAATGGGTAAATCCTTCTTATGTAATTTAATTAAAGAATACATTAACGGGGGGCTAGGGTTCATTATAGTGAGTTTGTAAATATCGGAATCACTAAAAATACTTTTAGAGTTTTTTATAATGTGTCTGATTTCATTATTAAATTTTTTAGTTGGGTCTTTAGTTAAAATCGTGAAATTATCGGTTGTAAGGAAATTATTAGTTTTTTCTAAATATTCACTTTTGTTGATCGCTATAACTGTTTGGCCTTTATCAGCTCTCGTGAAAATTATATCTTGGCTTTTTGATCTAATAGCTTTAGCTGTAAAATGTTCTAAGGTATTATTTTTGTTTGGTATATGTAATTTTTTAGTAATTAATTGTGATGCTATCGATTTATAGTTTTTATTATTTTCTAACTTATTTAGAGCTAATTCTATTTCTATTCCTAAGTTTTCTAGATGTTTGGGAGTTATGTGTGTATTTATATTGTGTTTTAAGCCTTTTTCTAGTAATGTAATTTCGTTGTTGTTAAAGTGAGTTTCTGTAAGATTAATAAATCTGTCATAAAAAGTGTGTTGTGAATAGTTAGTTTCTACTGGGGTGTGTTTTGATTTTAATAACGAATTAATTTTGTTTCTTTGTCTTAGAAATTTTTTGTGAATAATATTGTTAATTTTATTTCTGATATTGTAATCAATGATGTCAAATTCAACTCTATTAAGTCTAAAAGTTAGTTCAGAATGTATCACCTTGATGTATATGTTGTAGATATCTCGTTTTTTGTACTGTGCTTTCTTGTCAAGTTGGAGCCATTTTCTCATTCCATAAGTTTGTCCTTTTGTAGCTGATGGGCTGCTATTCTGTGTCTTCAGTTTGATGTACTTGGGTATCACATTATTTTTCTGGCACTTGTTGTAAAACCAAATGTTTTGGGTGGTAATTTTGCTTCTTAATAAAAGTTTAAAATACCATAGGGTCAAAAAACTTGTAACTGTTTGTTTTAACTTGTTGATTGTTTCGACCTTTACTTGATGAAACTCCATATTATTAATATATGAATGAAAACAACACTGTTTTAAAGTTTCACTAATTTATTTATGTTTTTAATAATTAACAATTGTTTCGCTACACTGTAGCTTCTTCAGAATTAGTACTTATTTTAACAAGTGGCGGTATTTATATTAACAACAGGCAGGTAATTTGAGAAGATAAATGATAAATGAATTTTATAAATAACTTACACCCGAAAATTAAATTCACAATGGAAGAAGAAATAAATAACTCTATTAATTATTTAGATCTAACAATTCAAAAAAATAATAGACACCACACATTCAAAATTTTTCACAAACCCAGCTACACTGATATAGTTATACATAAAAGCTCTTCTCACCCCTTTTCACACAAAATAGCCGCATTTAACTCTATGGTCCACAGACTCTTAAACGTTCCATTATCAGAAAAAGATTATAATTACGAATTAAACTTAATTAAACAAATAGCAGTTAACAACGGCTATGATGCTCAACTAATTAATAAAATCTTAAACCACAAAAAAGAGAAAATAGCCATTAACAACGTTTTTCCAATATCTAAGATTACCATGAATACATACAATAGTTGTACATATCTAGGTGCTAAGATGAGACATGTATCTGATTTCTTTAATAAAATTAATAGTAATTTAGCATTTAAAACCAACAACAATCTTAGTAAGTTTATCAAAAACAACAAAGATAAAACATCAAAATCTTCAAAATCTGGCGTTTACCAACTAAATTGCAGAGACTGTCCGAAAACATATATAGGCCAAACGGGTAGAAATTTTAATACACGAATTAAAGAACACAAGTTATCCTATATAAACCTTAAACAGGATTCTTCATACGCTAACCATTTAATACAAGAGAACCACACATTTGATGATAACTTTAAAATATTACATGTGGCCAATAAAGGTACCAAACTAAATCTTTTAGAGTCTTTGGAAATTAATAAATTAAAGAAAAAATCTGATATCGTTCTTAATGACCAAATTGAAACTAACAGCTCTCCTTTGCTAAATTTATTTTAGAGTGTGTACTTGTAGTACTAAAAAGTAATATTTATTAATATTATAATATTATATTAGATAGGATTTCCCAAACCCTCAGTTTTTCCAAAATTATGTAATTATATAAATTTTACCTTCAGGTATAATGTTTATATAACATTTATCTTCTCAAATTACCTGCCTGTTGTTAATATAAATACCGCCACTTGTTAAAATAAGTATTAATTCTGAAGAAGCTACAGTGTAGCGAAACAATTGTTAATTATTAAAAACATAAATAAATTAGTGAAACTTTAAAACAGTGTTGTTTTCATTCATATATTAAAAATGTAAATATATTAGTTTTTATAGAAACATGAATCCTGTGATATATCCGTACTCATTAAATAATATAATTTTAGAAAACGTTCATGTCATAAAAGACTTAGGTGTTTACTTTAATAAAAAAGTGACATTTGGCTACCATGTTGATTTTATTGTGAATAAGGCTTTTAAAATGCTGGGATTTGTTAAAAGAAGCATGAAAGATTTTAATGTTCAATGTGTTAAAACTGTTTATATGTCCTACGTACGTAGCATTTTAGAATATTGTTGTGTAATTTGGTCTCCTTTCTATGTTAATTCTTCCAAACAAATTTTTGCGATTTTGTGGATTTAAGTTAAGTATTGAGTGTAAATATAGTTTAGAATTAGTAAGAAATGCAATTCAACTGAATTTGCTAAGTCGTAGGAGAACAGAAATAGGTGTTATTTTTTATTTAAATTGCTTAATAACTATATAAACTGCCCCGACTTGTTAGGGCAAATTAATTTTAATACCCCGATAAGACGAACGCGTAACACATTATTATTTCACATAAAAAAGTACAGAACAGAATATGCTAAATTCATGCCTATAAGCAGAATTTGCTTTGATGCAAACAATCTTGATTTGGACTTTTTTAATTGCTCATTGGACGTATTCAAGAAACAATGTAATTATAAAATTAATTGTTATCCATCCTAATTGTAGACATTTGAATGTATTTTTTTGTAAGTGGTTTAATACCGTCAATAAAGTTATTATTATTATTATTATTATTTTATATAGTACATTAGATGCAAAACTCGGTTTTTGCACATTTTAAAAAAATATATATTTTATCTTATTTATGATCATAACTGCACTGCCCACAGCATAACTAAGTAAACCAGATGCATAAGTTAATATTTGTAGAATAAAATACATTTATAAACTTACCGCAGCTGCAAAACTGGGTATTTGTCGGATGCAAAACTCGGTATTTGACCAATCACCAATCACGTCGCTAATATACGCATTAACTGACGGCATAACAATCACCTGATTAATTGTTATTTTTTTGGTATTTGCACTTTTCACTTGCAAAACTTGGTCTTTGAAAGAGGAAGATGCAAAACTATGTTTTTAAATCTTTTGATTTCAATTATTTACTAAACTACTTAATTTAAAGGACTTTTTTTTACTTTTTTGAATAAGAAATGATGCAAAAGCACGTCTATACGATTTTTGTATTTTTTTTTTCAAATATGACCTTATGAGCGGTTTTTCGTGTTTTTCTTAAAATCACTTATCCTGCAAATACAGAGTTGTGCATCTAATGTACTATATTATGTATATTATAACAAACAATTCTTACATATTTATTTTAAAAAATCGCCATAGATGGAGCTAAAATTAGTTTTATTTATAAATTTTAAATTTTTTAAGTTTACTAATTTTGATCATAGTAGGCATCACAGACTTTTCTCTATGGTAACCTACCATTGGAAGCATGAAAGATAATTTAACAGTTCAGTTTATAAGTTGCAAATGACTGATTGCGTTTCAATTTATAAGTGTACTATAAACTTAAAATATTAATAAACTAAACTAAATAATAATTATAGACAGTGTCAGAAAGTTAGAAATTATAACCTTTAATTCCTAACTGAGGAAAGTAATATTTACCCAATAAATACATTAGAATAAAGACTTTTTATGTTGCAATCGGCTATTTAGATATATCTATATTTTTATTCATTTGTTTTTCGATTTTTTGTAATTAGTTATTTTGCATTTTTTTATATTTAATATAATGCTATACAGGGTGTTTCTGGAGAAACGCAAACGGTATGTATAAATTTTAATAGCATATTCAATTTGATTTAGACTATACATAAAGTCAATAGTTTTCAAGATATTAATTTTTTTCGTTAAAATGCACGTTAATCAAAAATAGCCTCTAATTTGTTTGTTATTATGTTTGTTGACATGGGGTTGGAATTTTTGGAATATTAAAACATTGTTTAGTTTTTTAAAGGTTTTTCAACAAATACCTTGAGAAAAACCACTTGAAATTAGGCAAACTTCAAACAATAATAACGTTTTTATTATAAATGTAAAACCCTGTATGTTTTAACATAATCAAATAGAACATTAAAGAATCTTTCGATTGGCATTATAGTAACTCCTTCCTAAAGTTAAAATTTCAGAGACATTTAACAATTTCTAATATTTTCAATACTATTTTGTATCAAAAACCTCTGAAATTCTACATGTGGTTTAATGTGACAGAATCCATGGTTACCACCAAATCTGTCATTGTTTAAAATTAATTAAAATATTTGATTGAAAAATTAATACCTAACTAAAAAATATTGACTAGGTATAGGTATAGGATATGGTATAGCCATTTTACCCAGAATTTTATGTAGAATTAAATAATGTAAAAATATATTAGGTATTCCGGTAAAACAGGAAGTATTATTTTGTTCAAAATAATTTAGAAAAAGAGTCTAAAGCTATTTTTACGCTATTAAAATTTTAAATCGTCGTGTCTTTTGTCTTTTTATCACTAGGGTCGTCTTTCGCGATTCCCTGGAAACTTCCAACGTGAAACACCCTGTATATAAACGTCATTTATGTGTTATGCTTTACTTAATTATTAATAAAATATACAACAATATTTGTATAAAAATGACAAAATGTACTAAAATAAGCATTTATGAATACTGCTACTGCTAATTCAAAACTGATCCTGGCCATAGAAACATCCCCCAGTAGCACAAAGATATTGGCTCAATATTCGTTTTATATATTGGGCCAACATATCTTTCGTCAGATTTTTTCTAGCTTGGTCCAATATTGAAACCCAACATTGGCCCGAAGTTGTTTGACATTATATAACCGATATTGGAAATCCATATTGGCCCGAAGTTGTTTTACATTATATAACCCATATTGAAAATCCGCATTGGCCCAATATTTGTTTAACCTTAAATTTTAAATTTTATAAAAAGCTTTTGCTAAAAGTAAGTAGTGGGACCCACTGCTTACTTTTGGCAGAGTGGGCCACAGGACCAGCTGTGTCCCTTCAAAACTTACAAGCAGAAGCGGTATGGTCAGTAATTTTGCCTTAGTAAGAAATTCTAACTTAACAGCTTAAGGCATTCCACCTTTATAGGAGTATCTATTGTGCTACAGAGGCGAGAGGTATGCATGTGTTGCCTACATATTGGCGAATTTTGAAACATTTGAAACAATATGGGGCCAACATAGCACACACATCGACTATGATATATTGGATAATCATGTTACGCCAATATAGGGCCAACCTTGAATAAATATTTTTAATGATATATTGGCGTAAAATGGTATGCCAATATAGGACCAACCTTGGATAAATATTTTTAATGATATATTGGCTTAAACTGATATGCCAATATTGGACCGATCTTGGATAAATATGTTTAATGATATATTGGCGTAAAATGATATGCCAATATAGTACCAACATTGGATAAACATTGGCAAGATATATTAAATAACCATTTTATGCCAATATAGGGCCAACATCGGCTAAATAAATCCAATATTGGTCCCAGATAAAATATTGGGCATATATGCGCCCCATATAGGAACAATATTTTGTGCTACTGGGGTCATTTGCATAAAAAAGTAAATATATTAAATAATAGTCAAATATTAATACTTTAACGTGTTATACTCAAATTTATAAAACAAAGTTGCTTCTTCGATTATTTACCCTTTAAAAATTGTTAAATTTTAAACTAAATTATCACCAGCGCCCCCTGTACGTTATAATAACAAATTTTTTTCATAGATTAATTGTCATTAGTAAGATCTACATTTTGTCCAAATTTCAAATCGATACGTTTTGAGATAAAAAAGTTATTTAAAAAAATGAAATTTCTTTATTTTTAACACAGCGAAGAAAAAAATATAAATAAAAACAAAGTTGTCAATGGACGAGATTTTTTTTTGAAAAAAGTACTGCATTTAGATTTAGAAATAAGATAAAAAAGTTTCAATCGATTTCTTGAACCCTTGCAAATCGACCGTTCGATCCTTTCGCGAAACCGTAGTTAAGTTTAGTTACTAAGCAGTGCTGAGCGTTGCCAATTGCTTTTGGCAAAATTACACCCAAACTCTCCAGAATTACACCACATTACACCCCAACAAAAATTAAGCCTGATATATATATATATATAAATATATATATATATATATATATATATATATATATATGTATATATATCTATCTATATACATATATGTATATATATATATATATATATATATATATATATTAGACTGGTTCAAAAAAATCGAATATTTTTTTTTTCAAAGCCCGCATTGAAATATCAAATATCTTCATAGTAGTGAAAAAAGAAGCCTGTGAAAATTGTAGCTCTTAATATTAATATTTAGAGGTCGCTCATCGTGAATTTCTATTTTACGTTTAAATAACACAGGAATTCTTTTTCCTTAACTTTGATATTTTATAACTCGTTTTTGAGTAAACATATTGGAATAAGCGACACATATTTTTAAAGAAAATTGAACGCTCTACAAAAAATGTCTCTTATAATTTTTTCATAAATTCACTTCTTTTATTATTATTCAAGGTTAAAATTAGACATATAATAAATTTAACGTTTTTTTTTCAATTGGTGGCATAATAATAAACCTTATCACTCATTATTGTACAGGATGGTCCAGTTTGTAATACATTAATTTTAATAGGTGATAAAGCATCAAAAATAAGGTAGACTTTCATAAAAAACATTTCTTAAAAAAAAATAGTTTTCTCTTCATAACTTTTAAACCACAAAATTAATTTGGCACACAATGTAATATAGTCAGTACCTTTAATGATGTCTTTGACGCCACTGGAAATTTTAAAATAATAAATAAATGTTTAGGTCAAGTTTTTAATTAATGGAAAAAATTTGCTCTTGTCCTATTTTGATTTGGGGCTTGGTTTCTAAAATATTTGCTCAAAAATGTTTCCTCGCAAAATTACATTTTTAGATTGTTTGTTCAATTTAGAGAAAAAAAAACTACTGTGCTAAAATTTTAATTTAGGCCTTCGTTTTTGAAATATTTGGGAACACACTCCAAAAAAACTGCGGCAAAAGTATTCTTGGATAAATAAATTAATTTTTTAAAAAATGAAGCACTAAATCAAAATTTTACATGAGTAGTTTTTTTCTCTAAATTAAAAATTCCAGTGGCGCTTAAGGTGAAAAGAGGAGCAGCCCCCCAAGTAACTGCGCAACTGATGTTTTTTTAAATAATTATCCACATCATTACTAAGACATTGACTATATTGTGTACAAAATTTGATAAAAATTGATTAAGTGGTTTAGAAGTTATGATGGGGAAACGAGTTTTTTTATAAACTTTGACGGAAAGCGTCTCTGCGAGGAAACATTTTTGAGCAAATATTTCAGAAACGAAGACCCAAATCAAAATTTTACAGGAGTAAATTATTTCTCTAAATTAAAAACTTGACCTACAAATTTATTTAATATTTTAAAATTTTTAGTGGCGTCAAAGACTGAGGTGAAAAGGGGAGAAGTCCCCCCAAATTATTATTAAGGCACTGACTATATTACATTTTGTGCCAAATCTGATGAAAATTAATGTTGTGGTTTAAAAGTTATAAAGAGAAAACTTTTTGTAATCTTTGACGACCTGTATTTTCCTTAGGAAACATTTTTGAGAAATGTTAATTAATGAAAGTCTACCTTAAAATTAATGTATCACAAACTGGACCGCCCTGTATAATCTTTTTTGAAAATTTTATATAAATTATGTTTCTTTAAAAAAAATTATCGCTAGTTCCAATATGTCCACTCAAAAAAAATTCCTGTTATTTAAACGTTACATTTATTATATGTCTAATTTCAACCTTGAATAACTATTAAAGGAGTGAATTTACGAAAAAATTATAAGAGACATTTTTTGTAGAACGTTCAATTTTCTTCAAAAATAGATAGAGTTCATTCCAATATGTTCACTCAAAAACGAGTTCTAAAATTTCAAAGTTAAGAAAAAAGAATTCCTGTGTTATTTAAACGTAAAATAGAAATTCACGATGAGCGACCTCTAAATATTAATATTAAAAGCTAAAATTTTCACAGGCTTTTTTTTTACTACTAGGAAGATATTTCAATGCGGGCTTTGAAGAAAAAAAAATATTCGATTTTTTTGAACCAGTCTAATATATATATATATATATATATATGTTATAACATTGAAAATGTTGTATGCTCGAAACCCATATTTTTTTGCAAAAATAATACGTTATCATGATTCAGGGGTGTCCAAACTATTATTTATTATTATTATTAATTTTCAATGCCCATCGTTTTTCAAATTAAAAAAATGCTTGTTTTCATATATGATCTATAGATTGCATTTCTTCTTGCAAAACTTTCCTTAAATTAAAATAGGTACGTTTTAAATGATCCGTCCAAAATTACACCCAAATTACACCGCATGCAAAAATGTTAGAAAATTACACCACAGTCAGTAAATTACACCCAAAAGGTGTAATTACACTGTAATTGGCAACACTCAGTGTTGTAATAATAAGGGGACTTATCGGAATTTTGCAGATGGCCGGCCCTTTTCTCCCTTGTTTAGCCTCTTTTGTTTGTCTCGTGAAGAGCATCCAATTGACAGGTGGCTAGACCACCCGGTAAGCTGAGACCTCTCTTTATCACTAGGGTCGTCTTTAATCTCTGTAGTTGTTACCCTATAGTTTATTTGCACTTTATGAGTAATTATATGTAGGTTTTGGCTTGTATGTTTTAAGCGATACGATACGAATAATACGAACGACTTACTTTGTCAAGAGTTCAAACTTGACTAAGTAAAATATTGAAAAATATCCAGTTACCCTTACTAAAATATTTTAAATGGGGTATGGGGTGACCTTGCGACACATCATTTAAAGTAAATGCAATTTCTGATCCATTCAAGTTAAATAAATTAAAATCAGATTACGAATTCGCGAGTTAAAGTAAAAAAAGGTGTGATATAAATAAAACAAATTTTTCCATAAAAATATATAAAAAATGTTTTA
This sequence comes from Brassicogethes aeneus, assembly GCA_921294245.1. NCBI lineage: Eukaryota > Metazoa > Arthropoda > Insecta > Coleoptera > Nitidulidae > Brassicogethes > Brassicogethes aeneus. The sequence goes on from OV121137.1 coordinate 27,714,966, forward strand.
TTTGCTTAGTTTTAATTTATATTTGAAAACATTAAGAAATGGTTTAAACTTTAGCAAAAAACCCAATTATTTTTTATTTACGGATTTGATTCCTGTACTCGTAGAACCACAAGCGTTTTTAATGAGAGACATCCAGGCAAAAATGTAGGACATTAAAAAGTCATGACGCGTCAGTAAACCAGTGAAAAAAATTTAGGGGAACGGGTTCAGTGTGCAACAGAAAACACAAGAGTGTACTTGATAAAGCTGCACAAATTTTCTGTTCTCGTTCATTTTGGTGTGGCATCCACATCCATTCCAAAAGTAGCTGCTTTTACAAATATTTCTGTTGGTTCCGTTTATAAGGTGCTTAGAAGGATCATACCGTATCCTCAAAAAAATCTTGTATAATTGCACCGACTGACTGAGCCATTATATCTTGATCTTCTTAAAAATGTTATAGACCCACTTATTATTATTATTAATATTATTATTATTATTATTATTATTAGTATTGCCCTTTCAACAAGATAGAGCACTTTTCACTATGATTTACCTGTCAGAAAATGGTTAAACCCAATATTTTCTGAGAAATGTATTAGTAGAAGAGGTGCTAAAGAATGGCCGGCAATATCTTCAAATTTAACGCCACTTGATTTTTTTCTTTGGGGTCGTTTAAAAACTCAAACTCAAACAAAGAATAATTTAAGAATTTAGGCATATAACTACTGAACCACAAAAAGTTCGTTGAAGGAAATAACGGAGCATATTTTAAACTTTTAAAATTATTTTTTTATGGAATTCTCTGTTTTATTTATATCACACCTTTTTTGGCTCTAACTTGCAAATCAGTAATCGGATTTTATTTTTTTATATTCAATGGATCAGAAATTGAATTTCCTTTAAAATAATTTGTCGCCATTTTAAATTTTGTAGTAAGGGTAGCTGGAGGTAAAAGAGTGGAACCACTGGCGATACTTTTTTTGCATACAAAAAAAGTATCGCCTATTACTCTTTTCTAAAACATCTGAACGAGTCTAAAATATGTACAGCCGTACAGATGGTATCCAATGCCAACTTCTGTTCATATTGTACTAACTTATGTATACGAAAATTATTCAAAGATGCTCAGGAAGCCAAAAATAGGGAAATGTCTAATTTAAAAACCTAAGAAACACATGTATAATAATCAAAATAAATTGAACTTTGTTACCTTACACTTTCAATTTTCTTATCATCTTAGTATTGTTTTTATAAAGAATATAAGAATAGTTGATAAAAATATTCGTCCAAATTAGTGACCCATTTTATTAAAAAAAAAACCAATATATTCCTAGACTTTTAAAACCCCTTAGTACTAATTTTCGTGGTAGTAGCATGCTTTTCACAAAAATGGATCCGCCACTTTGTTTTTGGGAATGTTAATCTCAAATTAAAATTCCTTGACTACTTTACCCTTATACGCTAATTATTAGAAAAAATTGCTCACAACTTATTTTTGTGAGGTAGGTACTTATGCCACGGAGCATTATTTTAATCATAATTAAAAAAAATAATTGCTGCTCGCATTTTTCCCGACAGATTTAGATTCCTTGTAGTTTTGTTGTGAAGTGACATTTTTTTAGATTTTTAAAAAGTCCAGAATTCAAAAAACAGGTTTTGTATAAAAAAATCATTATAAAAAAATTAATAAATTATAATTTTTTTTTAAATTTTATAAACTTTTTTTAAAGTTAGGTTCATTACCTGATGTGCCAAATTTCATCAAAATCGATTTATCTGTTAAAGAATAACAAGGTTTTGTTTAAAAATAATTATTTTTGTTTTGTTGATTTGGCAATTTGAAAACTTTTATGATCAAATAAAAAAGATTTTTTCTACAACTGAGCGAAAAGTACAAATTTTCGCTTCCAAAAGAAAGCGCAAAGTTGCACTTTTCCAAAAAGCAAACGTTTGTTTACTTTGTCGCTCGGCGAGCGACAATGTAACCAAAACACTCGCTTAGTTACCATGGAAACCATAATTACAAAACGTCTAATATACACTGCGATTTTTGACACAAAAGTCAAATTTGAGGTTATCAATAATTATTAATTATTAGCAAACATTTTTATAAAAACACCGGTTGTAGAACAAATTTTGTGTGTAATTCAAGAGCAAAGTGACATTGCCGCTCTCGCGAGATAGCCGCGCTTCGCTAAGTGTCGCGCGTCAAACTTCTAGCTCAGAGCGACAATATATCACTTTGCGCTCTTAATACACAAATAAATATTTTGACATTTTGACAAAAATAGGGATAGCTATTTTTTTCCTGTTGATTTCACGAGTTCTGACCCTAATACGTCCATCCCAAAAATAATATGATAGGAAAACATTACCTACAAGTAGTCTCTTAAAAAATCTTAAAAAAAACATGCCATTTATATTTATAAGCCCGATTCGTGTTTCAGCAGTTAACATTTATAAGACGTCTTTGAAAACATTTTTGTCAAGGGAGAGATTCGAAAAGACTATTTATTCAACGAAATAGCTAGGTATGTACTGTAAAAGAAATAGACAAGAAGCTTAATATTTGCGTTTCTGTTTTTATTTTATTTTTAAACTTCGTATAAGATACGATTTAACTGTAGCAGATCAGTGTAGCAGTGACGTAATACCAATTCTGGCTTTTAAGAGGGTTGTGCGGTTGACGTTGAACCCCAAAAATCATTTCCAGATATCCGTTAAGATAAAACGTTTATGTGGAAAAAATCCTTGCAAATGGCCCATAACCTGGAAAATATTTGCCAGGCTGGATAACTATATTTGTTTAGTATGTATACGTCTGATTATTTTAGTATGCCAATAAATTTTTGGTTTATTGGACTATTTATCAAAATGCAAAAGCAGAACAATTTTTAATTACAGTATTTCAATTTATGTACTAAATGTTAAAATTATTGGGCACAAACATACAACGTTTTAAAACGAAACTGGCCTATATTTTCCAAAGATTTTCATAGGTCCGAATTCATCTTCAGAATTGAGAAATTACAACCATGGGCGGATTTAGGCATGGGCATTATGGGCTGAAGCCCAGAGCCCCGTCCGATCGAGGGCCCCCAACGCGATGCAAATTAAAAATATATAAATCAGATTGATTAAAAAATCGACTGTTAAATAGTTGCATAAAGGTCAAAATTAACTTTGGAATAATATATCTTTTTAACGGATTAATGAACTTATAAATAATAATAAATCTACTTGTTTAAGTTATTTAAGCTTAAAATAACATTTAAGATAAATTTCAAGTTTTTTTACTTTTCCGCTAAAACTATCAGACTTATTTCAAAAAATTGTGTAATTTTCTAATTTTTTTTAACCAAATTAATATTTCTGAATAAATACTAATTAATTAAAAAAAAATATCAATTTTATTGCAAAAAATATTTGCATTTATACTGGTTAAAGCATTAAAAAAATAATTACATATTTTTATGGAAAATAAAATCTACAAAAAATGTATGATCATTGTTAACATATTGTGATGTTTTTTCCGAGAAAGTAAGAAAAACATAAAATTTGCTATGAATTTGTCTTAAATAATTTTTTCACGAGTAGATTTATCATAAAATAATACGTAAACTTTATTGTGGAGCGTTTAATTCTCTAAAATAAAAGTTCTAATCATTCATTAATAGGTTAACGAGTTAAAATAAAAAAATCCCCTGTACAGGGTGATCCCCTATAATATCGCCCCCCCTTTAACTTTTTTACCAAAAATTTAAAAGTGTGGTTATGTAGGTACTAAAAAATACTTATTTTCTACGTATAAAGAAAATTGGAAAATTGATCAGTATACAGGGAAAAACAAAAAGTTTATTTTTTTTTTCAATGGATCACCCTATATATGTATTTATTTTTCGATTCCTTGTAAAATTTTAAGCATCTCATAAAACATACCATATACCTAAATTCAACCGTTTCTGAAATATTTTAATTATTTTTAAGATAATAATTTAAAATAGTTTGTGTTTCTCTGTCTGAGTACCCCATTTTTACTTATTTACCAAGACATATTGACATAATGTGACTATAGTGATTTCTAACAGTTTAAAAAAACATTTAATGATAACATTTCGAATGCGAATATTTCAGAAAAGGTTTAGTTTAGGTATATGGTTTGTTATATGAATTATGCTCAGAATTTTACAAGGAATCGAAAAATAAATTCATTATAGGGCGATCCATTGGTTTTCCCTGTATATTGATCAATTTTCCATTTTTCTTTATACGTAGAAAAAAAGTATTTTTAGTACCTACATAACCACACTTTTTGGGACACTTAAAATAAAAAAGTTAAAGGGGGGCGACATTATAGGGGATCACCCTGTACCTACTTACTTTAAATGTAAAATTGCAAATAGCAACCAATAATATTAATGGGTGATATTTTAACAGGCTCATGAGGCTATTAAATTTTATAGAAAAAAAATAGTCGATTTATATACTGCAGTATAAAATAATCTTTTTTACATATTATAAAGGCCGCTAGCAGCTAAACAAATTTTTATTTGGGTAAGTTTATTTGGGTAAGTAACCCGGGTTAAGTCGAAATATTTTAAACCAATCAATAGCTGGCCATACACAGACGTTATTGCGCGCGGTTTATCGTGTTATCTGCAAAAACATATGGAAAATCATGTACGTGAGTGAGTATCGCCGCGCGAAATGATAGAACGGGAAGGGATTTCAGACTTGCTTTTCTCTGGAGTGTGGCGTGTCCACACGCCACATTCCGCGTCACGGTTTACCTTTGCTTGGCAAAATTTCACGTTGAAAATTTGTACATGATCACATGCAGTTTCAAACGACTCGATAAATGACACTTTTTGCCCACTCACATACGATTTTTCCTTTGAAACTGATATACCACGGGCAATCACTTGCTAAATCATTTGAATACTTTATCAAGTGTATGGAACATGACGCTTTTTTTGGCATGCCGTTCTTTCGTGCATACTAACCGCTACATCCCAACACGCCACGATAAACCGCGCGAAATAACGCCTGTGTATGGCCAGCTAATATGTGGCCTTGCACTGTACAGCCTGTACAGTACAGGTCTTATCCCGACACTTTGTATAAATGCTATAGAATGTTTTACTTATGTTATTCATTAATTTTATTAAGAATAAGTGTAATTTTTTCTGGTTTTTTAATTTTTGACGTAAGAATTTGATGTTTTGTTCTGTAGTATACATAATTATTGATAGGCCCACAAAGAGCTTTAGCCCAGGGCCCCCAAAGTCAACGGTCCGCCCCTGATTACAACCCAAAAGTAAAAAAACAAACAGTATTTTTTTTAATAATGGTCGGTTAAACTACTTATAAATAACTATTCCCATTGATATTAAAAAAAAAATCAAATAATTATAATTATTTTAATGATAATTAATTTTTCAATAATGGTCGGTCTACTACTTAAATAAGTAAAAGTATTCCCATTAATATATTTTTATTCAAATGGTCTAATTACACCGGTTAACAAATTAATTAAAAATAAATGTACAGTCGGTGCCACTACTTTTTGGACAAAAATAAGAAATATTTTGGCCTGCTAAACTCAAAAATCATAATGACATTTTTAATGGCAACGTTTTCGTTTTTTATTTTTATTTTTGATTTTTTTTTAAAGGTAGCTTTGGAATTTGGGTCATATCTCGAGATATAAACGGCCAATCTGATTGCAAAAAATGTCAAATTAAACATTATTTAATCGCCGATAAATATGACTTCCTAAATGTTCAATCAGTTAACTAGTACAATGGGCTTGAATATTAAAAAAAATCCTTTTTTTTGGACAAAAATAAGAATGCAACATTTTGTCCAAAAATGAATAAAAATCTTTAAAATATGACCATATTCGAAATGTCTTATAAATAACAATATTATGACAGTTATGACTTTTAACTCATTAGTAGCGTATATGGGGCAAAATTTACCAAGTGTACCAGGTGAAAAAAATTTTTGTCACCGATTTTGTTTAAACTTTACTTATTTGTTGTTATTATAACGAAGAATCATAGCATACATTTTTTTTGCTCTAGGATTGTTCATTCAAGAGTTATGGATTATTGAAATTTATCGATTTTTTACTTTTTGGTGAAATCGCTTTTTATTTAAAAATTCATAACTTCTGTTCATCTCTTTATTAAATATTTCAATTTAACCACCTTAAATGATTTTTTCCGTACTTTTCAATGGGCTATACCGTTTTTGCAAAAAAATAAAAATTGCAATTTTTTTTTGAAATTATGCAAAATTTTGCATTTTTTGAAACAATGTGTATTTTTTAATTTTTTTTTAAATAGCATAAAATCTAAGTTTATTATGTTACCTTTAAATAAAAAAAAATTTTGAGTGGGCCCGACATGTAGAAGGGAAGTTTTTCATATTTGAATGCCGCACGGTCTAGCCATCGAATAGCTACTACACTGCCGTATGCGTTTATACCTAGTAGATGCAAGTAAAGGAATACAAAATGATAAATTAAAATGTAAAATTATGTTTGAGTAGTCAATGATGTATTTTAAATATTTACACTGCCGCACGATATAGTTTTTTAAGTGTATTTTTTTGCACAAATTGTTTAAGCATAGGTCTACATAGATTTCGCAAGGAGGATCGATGATATTAAATAAAAAATGTATTGTTATAACCGTAACGGCTTGCCTATAAGCTGAATGGCGCCTTTACGGTTATAACAATACATTTTTTATTTAATATCATCGACCCTCCTTGCGAAATCTATGTAGACCCATGTTTAAACAATTTGTGCAAAAAAATACAGTTTATATACAAAAGTGCTCTTTTAGTTCCACCCTTACTTCTTAAGAAGTCCCATAAGCCAACTGAATGGCTTGTGCGGGTTAGGGGTAGGAACGGACCGCGGGCTTAAAGTCCCCTCCGAAGGACTAATACACAATAAAAAAACTATATCGTGCGGCAGTGTAAATATTTAAAATACTTCATTGACTACTCAAACATAATTTTACATTTTAAATTATCATTTTGTATTCGTTTACTCGCATCTACTAGGTATAAACGCATACGGCAGTGTAGAAGCTATTTGATGGCTAGACCGTGCGGCATTCAAATATGAAAAACTTCCCTTCTACATGTCGGGCCCACTAAAAATTTTTTTATTCAAAGGTAACATAATAAACTTGGATTTTATGCTATTTTAAAAAAAATTTAAAAATACACATTGTTTCAAAAAATGCAAAATTTTGCAAAATTTCAAAAAAAAATTGCAAATTTTATTTTTTTGCAAAAACAGTATAGCTCATTGAAAAGTACGGAAAAAATCATTTAAGGTGGTTAAATTGAAATATTTAATAAAGAGATGAACAGAAGTTATGAATTTTTAAATAAAAAGCGATTTCACCAAAAAGTAAAAAATCGATAAATTTCAATAATCCATAACTCTTGAATGAACAATCCTAGAGCAAAAAAAAAATTATGCTATGATTCATCGTTATAAGAACAACAAATAGTAAAGTTTAAACAAAATCGGTGACAAAAATTTTTTCACCTGGTACACTTGGCAAATTTTGCCCCATGTATGAGGAGGTGCATTTTTGAAGATGTGTTGTTCATTTAATAATAATTGTGTGCCCGTCCTCAGGAATGAAATTAAGTAAAAATAACTATTATAAAATTATTATTATATGAAAAACACATCTTTAAAATTTTCATAAAACATTTTGTCTTGTTTTTGTTTGTCCCGTTAGTAATCATGGAATCGCCCTCGTTCGTAAATTTAAATACGGTCGACTTCCTCTAAGTCGGCATTCCTTAAAGTCGGACAACTCCAACTCAAACTATTGAACATGTCAAATGATAAATCGACCTAGAGTTGACTATATTCGCTTACCCCTACTCGTAACGCTATCTTAAAGTACAACTGTTTTCCTTTAAAATGATTTTTAATTTTAAAACTTGAATAGTAGTTTTAATGATATAAAATTACATTTAAAATAATACCTTATTTTAAATTTTTAGAGGAAAAACTAAAGAATTTACTTGTTCTTATAAGCTTTATTTAAAATTGTTTCTCTGGGCTTGATATATTTTTTCTGATCAGTGTAGTAATAATTAGTATAATTATTAAACGTTGTTAATTTAAAGCAATCTATCGATCGATCTGTATGATCGACAACCTGTCATGCTGCCGTTTCTACGTGATTTTATAAACAACCATCAACGCCTTGCAAGGCGACAATTTAGCAAAGTGGGTAACTACCAATTGAATTGGAAATGACATTGTAATTAAATGGGGGTCGTATTTAGTAATTTCTCGCCCTGGGTAAATATATATTTATATATACATACCTATATATTAGGGTGATGTTTTTTTTCTCGGAACCATGCTTAAAAGTTTCATATGGATATAAAAATAAGCCTGTGAAGGGATGAGCTCTTAATTTCAAAATTAAGATGCTCCGCATCGCACTTTTCGATTTTCCATAAGAATAACATGGGAAAAATTATTTTTGTTTCTTCTGATTTTTATAACTAACGAACGATAGGTCTTACTCTAAAGTTCTTGACATAGAGAATTGAACGCTCTACAAAAAAGGTTTCTTATGATTTTTTGATAAATTTGATCCTTCTAAAGGTCAACGTCAATTATACGAAATTTTTGGGTTTTTTAAACTTTTTTGGCGAGTTTACCCGACTCATTTAAAAAATTTTGAAATATTTTTATAGAGAATTGAACGCTATACAAAAAAGGTTAATAGTCATTTTTCGGTAAGTTAACTTGGCTAAAAGTTATTCAAGGTTAAAATAAAATTAACCGTCAATTTACCCGTTCTCTCGATAAAACTCCTAGATTTTTAAGTTCAAAGGGCTAAAAACGAATTGAAATATTGTTTTTGAGCTCTGGAAATTCGAAAAAATATAACTATCGGCAGGGTTATTCTTGTTTCTATTTTTTTTTTGGCGAATCTATGTCAATAGTTGGGTTTTTTTCGAATTTCCAGAGCTCAAAAACAACAATTTCGATTCGTTTTTAGCCCTTTGAACTCAAAAATCTAAAAGTTTTTTCGAGAAAACGGCTAAATTGACGGTTAATTTCACTTTAACCTTGAGTAACTTTTAACCAAGTTACCGAAAAATGGCGTAGGACTGTTTTTGTAGAGCGTTTAATTCTTTACAAAAATATTTCAAAAAAATTTAAAAAACCCAAACATTTCGTATAATTTGAACTATAATTTAGAAGGATCAAATTTATCAAAAAATCATAAGATACCTTTTTTGTAGAGCGTTCAATTCTCTACAAAAATATGTCAAGAACTTTACAATACGACGTATCGTTCGTTAGTTAAAAAAATCAAAAGAAACAAAAATAATTTCTCCTATGTTATTCTTAAATCGAAAAGTGCGATGCGGAGCATATTAAGAGCTCATCTCTTCACAGGCTCATTTTTATATCTATACGAAACTTTTGAGCGTGGTTCCGAGAAAAAAACAAAAGAAAGTTTTTTTGAATCACCCTAATATATATTTTTCACTTGCTTCGGAATTTTCTCGTTTTAACTAAAAATCAATTTCATCATTAATTATAATTATCATTTTTAAATTCTAAATATAGAATTATTTGTAGAAATTTAATTTAATGTAAATAATATTAAACAAATTTGAACGATACAGGAACTTAAAAAAAAAAATGTTTGCCATTTTGTTTTTGAAAAAATAAATATTAAATTCGTAATCAGCGACCCCTAAATTATCTAAATACAAAATTTTATCCAAATCGTAAAAGCCGTTTCCATACAGTGTGTTCCATCTAAAAGGAACCACCTCAAATAATTCAGCTGCTGTTTAAATTAGTTGCAAAAGCCAAGACATGTCGATTTTAGTTTAAAGGGGGTGACTTTTTAAAATTAGTTCATCATCCAATATGCTGCAACTTTGGGGAATATTAAATTTTAGATAGAGAAAGGGGGTCATGTCTTATATCAGTTCTTTCCATTTTATATCTAACCATAGGTATAAAAATTTATTTGTCAATAACAATTTTAATATTTTTAGGTCAACTGTTAAAAATGTCCCCCGTTCTCTTGCATACAATATTAAAGCCTGGATTTAAAACCCTCCCTCACATTAGGGAACATTGCTGGGGTTATTTGAGGGCACTCTGCTACAATCCGTTGATGTAGTTCGTCTAAAAACGCAGGTTGTGTCACGAAAATTTTGAAGGGATCCCCATAGAAAAAAATCGAGTGGACTTAAGTCAAGTGATCGAAAGGACCTCTCCGTTCAATCTAAAGTTCAGGATATCACATGTATAGATGCCGACGAACTTGAGCTTCGTAATGGCAAGGAGCCGCCGCGGAGGGCCGTCTTGTGGAAAATTCAAGTCATGTTCAGCAAGCAGGGGATTATCTTCCAAAGTTTGGGTTATTAAGGCATCAATTTAGATTTAGAGATTTAGATAGGTACCCAATTAAATGGCCATCAAGATTTCTGCCCAAACAGTCAACTTCTGCGGATGTTGACTTGACCTTGCCATTAAGTGAAAAATTTGACTCGTCCGAAAAACAAATGTTGTACAACAAATTTTGATTTTTAATAAGACGCCTATGATTTCGTATAATACCTTTCTTCTATAAACATCGTCATCATTTAATTAGTGTACCAGCTGAATTTTTTGAGAGTGAAACTTGTGTTTGTGCAAAATTATAAACACGTTAGTGCTGCCCACGCCAGAAGCTGCAGATATTTGCCGTATCGACTGAGTATTTGGCATATCTCCCAAAACTGCCTCAGCAACTCCTTCGCTATTCACAAGTCTTCTGGAAGCCTTTTTTCAAAACTAAACCCGTTTCAATAAATGTTGAGAATAATTCTTCGATGTATTTGTGGCCAACATTGCGATCGGGTGATTTTGGTAATAGAAGCCTACCAACTCCACACGTTCTTTTAAAGTGTACACCATAATTATTTAAATAATTAAGCAAGATAAGAATAATAGCTTGACTGATTTACAATGCAACAAACTTTCAAACATTAGCGTTATCACGTAAGCAAAAAACGATCGCTAAGTGAAGAAATAACATTAAAATTTGTCGAGAAATACAAATAAGAAACATTTAAAAAAAAATTGTATTGGTTTGGATAGAGACCCCCTTTCCCTATCTAAAATTTAATAGTCCTTACAGTTGCGGCATATTGGTTGATGTACGCAAGCGCAAACTAATTTTAAAAAGTCTCCCCCTTTGAACTAAAATCGACGTGTCTTGGCTTTTCCCAATAATTTAAACAGCAGATAAGTTATTTGATGTGATTCGTTTTAGATGGAATACACTACTGTATTTATATGTAAACAAGAATTGGTCCATGTTTGAGACTTAATATCATCAAAGCGTAAAATTTTCTTTAAAAATTTATTAATTTTAAATCTAAGAACTGAACATTTATAGAGTTATAAAAAATTTCAACTAAATTTTTTTTCCTGTGTTATTATGTGGGAAATAGAAAACTGCGATGACCTCTAAATAATAATATTAAGAGATCATATTTTCACAGGGTATATTTCCAGAAATACTCTATCGATTTTGAAAAAAACAAAAATAATCGATTTTTTAAACACTCTAATATACAGTGTGTCCACGGATGGACTTAACTATCCTTGAAAAAATATTTATTTTCAATTTTTCGAAAAAAAGTCATTCCTCATAATTTTTTTTGCTTATTATATAAATACGGTTCAAGTTAAGAAACTTTCATTTTGTTGTACAGGATGAGCAAAAAAAATACAATTGTAGATTTTGCAGAATTAAAATTTCTTTAATACATTTTTTGGTTTACGTGGTTTAAGGGATTTTAGAGAAAATATCCTCAAAGCCCTTTTATTAAATAATAAAAAACGCTCTAAAAAAAAGTAAATAAAAAATATGCCGTGGAAGACCGTATTTTTTTAGTATACCCTAAAAATGTTGTACAATTCAAACGAACAGTAACGAAAATACAGCGCTTCAATGTCTTAAAATCACCACTTTTCAGCAAAATAATCAAAAAGGGGTCATTTTTACCGACTTTGAAGCGCTGTATTTTCGTTACTGTTCGTTTGATTTGTACAAAATTTTCAGGGTAAATTAACAAAAATACGGTCTTTAACAGCATATTTTTTATTTTCTTTAAAAAAATAATCCCTAAAAGTTATTTTTTCGAATGTTTTTTAATATTAAATAAAGAATATTTTCTCAAAAAACCATCGGAATCGAATACGTAAACTGAGATATAAGTTGAAGTATTTTTATACAAAGTTTCATTGAGATTGGTAAAGGCGTTTTAGAGCTTTTTTACTTATCATGCGTTAATTTTGACGCGCAGTGTATATATATATATTCTACTTAGGGCCAGTTTATCAATTTTCAACTAAAATTGGCGGTTAAGTATCTTACAATTACCTTTATCTGACATTTATCCGAATATAAGTGTTTTTCTTCACCTCGTACGGTTCCAGTTTCTTATTTGCCAGTTTAGTAATTCGGCAATTGGGCAACACTGTCAAGATTGGTTAAATTTAAATTCATGCACTGAAAAAAAAATTCTTGCATCAAATAAATTTATTTGATTCAAAACAATCTTTGTCTCATATATAACGAAGATAATATATTCTTTAAAATAGTAATTCTTAATTCACGTTGATTTACTTCAAGAATTTTTTCTTAATGTAAGAAAATTAAATTTCTTTAAATAAAACTTTGATTGTTTAAAAGCAATAATAAAAATAAAAGAATTCTTTTGCTTTTGACTCATTTCTGAAATACACTTAAATGAATTTGTCTGGTTTTGTCTGATCGCTCCTCATTTTTTATATTATAACACATATTAATACTAGTTCAAAATTCAAATTATTATTAAACTCCCTACAAAAACAAACCTTCCAATTATATTTTATTTATTTACCCTATTAATTATAAAACATAATAAATAACATATATTTTACATTTTATAAAATTATTGTGTCATAAATATTAATCCAATTAGTGGGCAGGCTTTGAGTAAGTAGGTTGATTTGATGTATACTTTTTATTTAAAAATATTTCATGTTTGGCCAATTTAATATACAAATTTAAACAAGCTACGATATCTACAATGTATTCTAAAATGCAATTTTGATTGCTCAAAGAGCTGAAAATAAATCACTTTGGAATAAGAAATGCTTTGTCGTAGCCAATGACAGTATTGCAAAAGAGAAAATCAAATGGCTTCCTCCCATAGTACTTTCTCTATGCTTCCTCTTTTATGAGATGTGTTTGATGATAAAATTCAGAGGGCAGATCACGTGCTAGACTATTATATTTGCCTCCTTAGCACACTTGTCGTTCTTCCTCAATCGTTACATTTTTGAAAACAGAACTGAATACAAAATACATATTCTTTTAGACAACTGATTTCCTTAACTTAACTGAATATAAAATACATAATCTTTTAGACAACGGATTTCCTTAACCTATGTTAACTGAATACAAAATACATGATCTTTTAGACAACTGATTTCCTTAACCTAAGTTTATTTATTTGCCGATATATTGCTTGGTGCTTATTTTTTATTTTTTCTACTTTCACCTTTAAACGCACTAGTATATGTTTTTATGATCTTTTAAATACTCATAGACAATATACCTATGGCTTTATGTCACGGGTTTTTAGTCGCAGGTTTTTAGTCACGGGTTTTTAGTCGCATGTTTTTAGTCACGGGCTGACGTTAGCTTTAAGCTAGTTAAGAGTTGTCAAGTGTAATACAAACGTTAAAATGAAGTAAAGTGAAATAATACCAAATATAAAAATTATTGTATTATCTTAATACAAAAATACAAAAAGTATTAAATAGTTTCTTAACGCCAATATTCAAAAAATGTATAAGCATGTATATTATACCTATATTAAAATAAATTTGATTTGATTTGAACAACCATGAGTTTAAACACCAGCACCGATACAACTTTTTTTAATTTAAATATCATTTCAAGAAAGAAGAAAGCTAGAATATAAAACAATTCTTTTATTTTAGTGAAATTAAATCTTATGGGAAAACAAGGTGACCTTGCAAAAAATATGCTTTATTGAAAATATTTGGACATTTTCAGATATGGAAAAACCGGATTAATTCGTCACATTTACATTAAAGTTTTTCTAAATTTAGTGACAAGTTTAGATATTGTTTCCAGAAAGAAAAAGTTTAATGCAAATAGAAATCAGGCAAATTTACAAACGTTTGAATTGGATTTTGTACAAGCAAAGTGATAACATAAACACAACTATAAAAAATTAATGGCGATTAAAAGTCGATTTAAAACACAAAGAATTTTACTGTGAGTGTTTTGATGCACGAAAATTCGGCGAAATCTTCGCACTTGATAAAATTTCTTATCAAAACCAATAGAGAATAAGTTTGTGAAGAGCTTTCATAACAGACTCAATTCGGTTCCATCGCTCGAGAAGACGAGTCGCGTCACGCGACTCGCGTGCGGGAGAGCTCTTGAAACGTAAAAGTTTAAAGATGAAACCAACAATAATTAAAAAAAAGGGGTGTGAACTGATAAGTGAAACAAACATTTTCATGGAGTGCAAGCTAAAATGGTGTAACGGTCATTGAGGAGTGGAGTGTTGGGTGTTATGAATGACTTGGGTGCCACCTGTCATTGGAGGCTTTTCACTAGACGGACGGGGGAGGTCGGAGAAGAGGGGAGGTGGCCATCCGCAAGGGGAAAAATCTGATAAGTTTTACTTTAAGAGTATGCATGACCTGATACAAATCTGCAATATAAATACGGCAGATCCCAGCAAGCATTTTCCGTTATTAGTCACCATTAACATTGCCCGTATTCATTTTATTAAACATAACATTTATTTTACTTGAAAATGTTAAAATAACTTTAAAATATGATTATGTTAAGAACATATTTTACTCTTTAAACAATTGTTTTGTTTTTAATTACTATCATTGCAAATTGTATTAAAAAGTGTTAAAAATTCTTACACGGGCAATGTTGATGGTGATAGGTATCGTTAAAGTGTTTATTGGGATATCTTTAAAACCTATGAAGGGCACGCGGCGTGGGGCAATAAGTATGTCAACAGCAAATGCGTAAGGCGGTCCCAATCGAGACCGAAAATAAACACTGGACTGACAGAGTAAACTAACATTGATCATAATTCTAACACATTAAAAAAAGGGCCTAATAGCCAAACTCGAGATTTGTAAACATTAGACAACAGAATAATCGCGCTTGTGATTTGTTTGACTAGTGAATAAATGCAATGCTTTGGAATTTGATAAACAAAGACGGAACTCTACCACAAAACGTGCTTGGGACAAAAATTATTAAAAACAACTGACACACTTTACCAAGGGCAGGATCTATCTGACCAGGACACGGACAATGACAATAACAAACAAGACAAAGACCTCGACTAGGAAACTACACCCCTGCAGCGAAATAACAACTCCCTAACTCCAAATAGTAATCCCAAATGTTTGGAGTAATACTAATCGACTGGTCTAGGGGGATTCCGCGTCGTACTTGGTTTTAAGTCGGCGTAATTGTCCCCCAAAAACCAACTCCCTCCCGTCCTTCATCCATACCCCACCGAGCGTATAGCATAGGCTCGGCGAACCCGGGAATGGCTATTATAACTATTCGCCTCTCGCTCTCGAGCCCCAAATAGGGGACAGTACGGAACGCAATGGACATTCGCACCCAGCAAACACGGGTGAAGCCGTGCAGTTGCTGGGGAAGAACAAAAATCGGCGTAAGTAAACATAGGCCTGTACGGGGTTCGAGAGTCAAGAGGAAATGGGGCTGGTTATACGTCTCTTATACTCATACTCATACTCATACTCAAGAGCTTTCATAACAGACTTGTAAGTAAAAAAAATGACCAAACAAAAATGAAATCGTTGTCTTGGATGTGTCTACATATTGTTATTTGATTATAAATTTATGTTTCTGAATACAAAAATCTGCTTAAAATGTACAAATTTACAAATAACGCTACACAGAGAAAAAGCTTTTATATTGTGAATGGGTTAACCATTAAGCCAATGGTGTACTGTATTTGCAATACCTGAACTACAGCTATTATCAAATGAATGATTGTCTTACTTTTATTTGTGCAAACCTGCTTAGTTCAAACATAAGAAGTCATTCACTGAGAAAAAGAAATATTTATTGTTAAGAAATCAAAACAGTTGCGATTTTTTTAAAATATATGTTTATTAAAAAATTTCTTAATCGTGAACAAATTATATACTAATTATTATAACATCGTCCGGTGATTGTGTTTCAGACAAATAAAGGATAAAGTTGTCTTAGAACTGTGATATATTAACAGTTAATATACCTAAATTCGAATAAAACGTTTTAACATTTGTCAACATAATTTTAAATGCAATATGCGCAAGCATGTGACGTTGCCGTAGTTTTTTACAAAATGGAATTTCGATATATTAACAGAATATATCTACATTTGCTAATACGTTATGAGCTTCTTTATTTCAACTTAACCAGTTCTTAGACCCAAATTAATATTTCTTTCGCCATATCCAACTTAACGATATGTTAATAATTAACGTGCCTCGTTATTAACAAATATTTCCTTCTCTCAGTGTTGAATTAAATTGTGATTCTATTAAATCCGTATTAAAACTTAGTTAGTTAAAACATAAGAAATTGTTGAATTAAATTGTTATTTAATTGAAACCACAATGAATCTTAATGAAAAACTATCATTGGAATAAATAAAGTTATGGTTTCTAATGAATGGCTACATTAAATGCAATCAAAGCTCTATTTCCTTTAAATATGTATATTCTTGTGCAAATATTAGTTGTATAATACATTAATATGAACTTTAAATAAAATGAATTCTGGAAACTGCTTCTGGTAGTCTTGTGTACACAGGTTTTTAGATCCATAAAATGTTTTCTGTAGGAACTGTTAGGAACCCACTAGAAGTGTTGATGATATTAGGCTCTAAGAAAGTTGCTGACCCATCACTAGCAACAGTTACTGTACTGGATGTGCGGGATCTGTCTGCCATGGCACATGGTTATTCTAAAACAAGGATATCATGATGGTACTAAAAGACTATGAGAAGTTTTTTTTATAAATAAATAAAAACTTTGTCCGTTTAAGCAAAATAGCCATTTTAAGGCATGACACCAAATATAAAGATAAACTGTGTCCAATGGACACTGTCCATGGTATATATCTATTTATATTTTTGTTATTATTTAGATATAATTAAGTAATTAAATTACTGGATAATGCATGGCGGACATACAATTAAAAAACATGTACAACTTACCTTGTAAATTCGGGATTAGGAAGTACAACCCCCAAGAAATTAGCAAATATAACAAACAACCAAATACTACCCCATCCAGAGATAACCCATATCACGCTTATAAATTGGCGTCACCAGAAATACCGATTAATCAGTTGATCACATTTAACTATATACACTTACGCGGGTGCAGGTTGCCGATGTGTGGTGTGGCAGGGGATGCCCTGGCGCGTTTGTCTGAATTTTAGCAATCATTAATTGTATTAATTGAATATAGGCCGCATTGAAAAAATGGGAATGATAATTGGGAAATAACAAGTATTTTTCAAGACAGTAAAAACATTGGTATTCACTATAAGAAAGTAATAACTTACTTTACCTTAGTTTCCATTGGAATAAAAATCATAAACATTAAAAGAAACAAAGACTATTCTTATTTCATTTGTTTTTAATTTTTGGTTGAAGCATTATAGCTTTTAATATAAATCAATGTTATATTTAATTAAATATTGTTAATTATACCTTGATCAGATAAACTTTGAATGCAATTATTTCTAAATATTTCAAGGAAGTACACATTTCCATTATGTTTAAATATAAAGCGCCATTCACTCTATAACAAGTAATTTTAACTTAATAATATTTTGTTATGGGCTGAATATAATATTTGTAATAACATCAATCTTTACCCTTAATTGCTCCAAACATATTTGATTGTATAAACTTTAACTTTTATTGGAGAAATGAAAAAACAATCAATTATAGCATTGTTATTGACTAAATCAAAGCGTTTTTTTTGTGTAGTGAGTTGAAAAGTTGTAAAGATGAAATCAAAAATCAATTAAAATTAAGCATAAACGATGAACACTTGAAAAAGAAAAACGCTTTTTAATGGAAATATTTTTGATTTTGCCAACTAGACAAAATATCAACGACGATTTCTGGATTATTATCTTTATATATTAATTAAAGACTTCTCTTTAATAATATAAAATCAGAAATAATTCTCATTGAATATTTTGCACGTAACAACTCGTTATCATTATCGGTAACTTTGTATATATTATCGTGATCGCCCGTTATAACGCGTTAGGTTCCTTTTTTTGTATCGCGTCACATAATTTTAATTGCCGCTGTTTTAAAGACTTTAAGGTAAAACATTTTTGTTTATATAATTACCAAAACTAATTTTGTTTTAAACATTGTTACTTATGTTTATCTGCTAAAATCCCAAGTAACATGCTTTGTTTATTATTAACCCTCATGGTATCATTAGCTTTAGCTAATTTTCACGGTGCTAAATGCTAGCTTCGTGTCTAATGTTTTGTAAGAACTTCCTATTTCCCAACCCCAAACAATAAGGCTAGTAATTGGGCTCCTAGGGGTTTTCTCAAACAAACGCCTGAGAAAAATAGATACGGATACGGAAGTCGGATTTTATTACTTTACTCTTGGGTTTACTTTACATATATGTAGGGTATATCCTAGTTGTTAATCATTAAACTAATTATTAGAGAACGTTAAGAACCTTATAGTTTTCGATGTGGAAAAATTTTAGTTTCCGCAACAGGCAAAATGAAAACCATGTTTTTCTAACATTAAGTTCTGATAAATGGTCCTATTTAACCGCCCTCTTGATGTATTGTAATGGAAACCACTGTTGTCGCGTGCGCGCACTGTTCTTGATATTCATAAATACCCTTCTATACATCTGTTTCCCTAATGATTTAGAACAATCCATCTTGCATACAGTGTTGCCAAGCCAAAATCTGTCTGAGGTAGATATGATTATAAAGGTTGGTAGTTTCCAACAAATCTTACTTTTAAAAGTTAGTGGATCTACCACCTATATTTTTCTAGTATTCTAGAGTAAGTCTAAAGTAAGAAATCTGTCACTCTGAATTTATTTTTTGACGGATAATAGTCATTTGTTTTAAAAGTGTTGAAAAGCGACTTTTTCATGCAAGTGTTTAAGTTGCTCACGAGGCCGTCAGGCCGAGTGTGCATTAACACGAGCTTAAAGAAGCTTTTCTCACAAGTAAAACACAATGGTTTTTCTACGACCCTTTTATTGTTTATTATTTTCAAATACAAAACAAAATAACCTTAAAACGTGTTTGACAGCTGTTAAAATTACTTTCATGTTTTAATTTTTAAGGTAGGTACCTATAAGTTACTTAAAACTAATAAACTTACTCTCTAAAAATTAATTAGTCAAAAATGACTAATTTAATAGTTATTAGTGACTGCTTTTTCACTTGTACCATTGTTAACCATGGAATACCATGAAATCCCAAAATTTAACAGCCAATTCTTATGTAAAATTGTCCCCTGAATCCGAAAATACCGTCAAAAATTATGAAAGTGGAGCAGTTTTTGAGATATAGTCAATTCCATATTTAAAGAAAAATTGACTACCTATGTCTCAAAAACTGTTCTACTTTTTTAACTTTTGACGGTATTTTCGGATTCAGGGGACAATTTTACATAAGAATTGGCTGTTAAATTTTGGGATACCATGGTATTCCATGGTTAACCATTATGGTTAAACCATAATACAAGTGAAAAAGCAGCCACTAATTACTATTAAATTAGTAATTTTTGACTAATTCATTTTTAGAGAGTACCTTCTCAATTTAAATAAATTCTGATTTAAATGATATTTAGATATACATATACAAATACAATACAAATTTTAAAACGAATGTCAAACGATGCTGTCAATTTCTTTTCACACAGACCTGTCACTTTTCACACAGAAATGTCACTTTACATTCGTGTTTTGCCTTGCCAATGAAAATATTTTCTAAGCAATGCCATTACGAAATGTGACTTTTACATAGTGTTCGTAGAAAAAAAATATTTTTATAAAAAAACAATAATAAAGCAAAATTACAGATTGCCAATATTCAAAATAAGTATAGAAAAAAGTCAAAAATTAAAGAACGAATTATGATAATTATCAAATTATAAATTTGCACTTGTGTATACTCAAAATAATTAATTAAATATATACAGGGTGTTTCTTTTAACTTGAGACAGCTCAATATCTCGAGAAATACGCATTTCACGGAAAAATGTCTTAAATAAAAGGTTAATGTGACCAAAGGGGACATTATTTGGTGCTACCGCTAGCCACCCCCTACCCCTTCTTAAGGGTGAAACAGGGGGTAACTTTGGAAAGTCAAATGGAATGACCCGATTTTTTTTACAGAGTTTGGTAGTACATAAAAAAATGAATAACTGTTATTTGAAAGTTTTTTTCAATTTATCAACAGATGGCGCTGTAATTCAAAATTTAAGAAAAAGGGGTTTCCTTGTAAAATGTATTATTTGAAACGTTTGAAAAACAAAAATTAACATTAAATCAACAATATAAAGTTATGGCGTCGGGATATGGCGACCCCATCGCCCAGGAACTTGTTCCTGCAGGTAGCCAACCTGATTGACGCATGCGCTCACACACGCTCTACACCAATACCTGGCATGGACGGAAGGCTTCCCCTCTCTCCTGGGGCTAACGCTACGCGACCCCGTATCGAGGTCGAGTTGGTTCGGTAGCGGTGAAATAAAGCGGGACCGCACACCCGTGCCGCCGAGTAGTACAGGGGCCCACCCTTACCTAGCTAGTACCAGGGGGCTGCCCTATCAATCGGTGTATAATCTCGTTACATGTAGTAGTTCCAGGTAGCGCCTGGGTGAGGGCCTGCTGCATGTTCCGGGGGGCTTCACTTTTTGAAAGCGGCCGACAACCTTCCTCACCGGGATCCACGTTGTGTTATGTTGGCCCTAGGAGAAGTTTTGGGAGGCCCAAAGTCCAAAGATATCTGCCCAAATAAGTGTGTGCGCGTGTGTGTTGGTCAGGTAAACAAAACAAAAAAACCAACTATGGAAGAGTACAAAGAAACAGAAGTTAGTAACGTGCAAAAAGAACGCACACCGGAGCCCCTCAGCTCCACAGTGGTGACAAGCGAGTCGTCACCACTGACAGTAGAAGAGGTAGATCTTCTCAACTCTCCTGCTGGATCACCAGAGCCGGCCAAAGCCACTGCTCTGGAGATCAAAGCCCAAAGGAGGAAGGAGAGGACTAGAGAGAAAAATAAGAGAAAGAGAATTAAGGAAAAGGAGGCTAAAAAGGAACTGAAGAGGCTACAGGAGGACCAACGTTCTCTAGTAGTATCTGACGTCCCTCAACAGGCAACCGGATCCGAGATGGCTGACCCCCAACCAAGCTGCTCAAGCCAGGTAAGGGTAAAGCCAAATCGAATTGGGGAACCTGGCAAGCTTCCAAGAGGTCCGAAAAGGAGGGAATACCTGAGAAAGGGTAAAAACGTCCCCCCATTACCATCGGCGCCGGCTAATGCAAGGAGGCAGGAAACGGGGGCTCAAACAAGAGCCCCTGGTCCAGCTTCCAGCAAAAGGCAGAGGGCGGATAAGGGGACACCTCCGGAATATAATAAAAAGAGGGCGAGGCCCTTTTCTGATGCTAGGCGGTATGTCTCCCCCTTAAAGAGAGACATTGCCGAGGCGTCGGAGAGGGGACCGAAAAGTAGAGAAAAGGTAGAAGCTCGACAGGAGGCTACTAGTCGACCAACAATCGACAAAAGTCTTCAAGTGGTCATCTTGTCGAACAGAATTGGAGGTACTGTTCTGCCAAATGAAAGCGAACGCATCAGGGCAAGCCTGATCAGTGAAATGAGGCGAGCTATGGAGGATTCCACTAAGGGATCCTCCCGCTTGGAACTCAAATTCATCAAGTCGGGCCTTGTCGACCCGGGCTGGTACTTGGTATCGGCTAGGGACGACACCTCGATGCGTTGGCTGCTGGAGAGCTGGTCTTCTCTGACTGTTGAGGGGGTGGTTTTCACTTCGGTGAAGGCCGCCGAAGCTCCATGGCCAGTGAAGATTGGTTTCTGGCTTAGGCAGGAAAAGGTGGACCTGGCAGAGGTCACAAGGATGCTTGATCTCCAGAACCACTCCCTTAACGTGGGGAATTGGAAACATCTGGAGACCACAGGGGGACCAGGAGCATGGCATCTAGTCTTCTTGGTTAGCCAAGAGGTTGTGAAGCGCCTGGAGGAGTCTGGGTGGGCCCTCTACTTCGAGTTGGTGACCCTCTCTGTAAAGAGGGTCTCGGCTTGGAGTAGCGTGGTGCGCCAGGGCTCGTCTGGTGCTGGAACCTCGAAGCAGACTGAAGAAAACTAGGTGCTGAGGCCGTACCATGATACACTCCGTCATGGACACCATACGGGTAAGCCAAATCAACCTACATCACTGCAAGGACGCTGCTGGGGAACTGGCAAGCGTCTTGGCAGGGAGGGAGGGCGAGATTGTCCTGGTACAGGAACCGTATGTTTACAGGAAAGGGGTTAGAGGAATGGGTGCCACTGGCCTAAACATCATGGTTGGCACTGAGGAGGAGAGCAGCAGAACATGCATACTGACGTCCAAGGAACTCAATGTGCTACCACTTCCACAATTGGGGGCTAGGGATGTCACGGCGGTTCTGCTGGAATATAAGGTAAGAGGCATTAGAAATAGGATTATATTAGGAAGCGTCTATTTACCGTACGAGGGACCGTGCCCTACTCCGGAGCTAACTCGATTAATCAAGTTCGCGAGTGACAAGTGCATACCCCTCGTGCTAGGATGTGATTCCAACGCCCACCACTACGTGTGGGGCAGTACCAACACCAATAGTAGGGGAGAATCTCTGCTAGGGTATTTGGCATCAACAGACTTGGAGGTAATAAACAGAGGCAAAGAACCAACGTTTGTTATTTGCAACCGGAAGGAAGTAATAGACATAACGTTGGCATCAAGGTCAGTATATGAAGATGTTTCTAACTGGAGAGTGACCAACGATATAACGATGTCTGATCACAGGATGATCAGATTTGAGTTAAATGTCGACAAGGTCACTCCTAACCCAAGGAGGAATCCAAGGGCTACAGATTGGGAGAAATATCTCACCAATCTAAAAAGTCAAACTTGGGAACCTCCTGTGGACATTACCACCAAAGAACAGTTAGAGAAGGAAGTTAACCACCTAAATAGTACGATTGCCACAGCCTACGAGACTGCTTGTCCGGCCAAGGTGGCTAAGGGCCGAAAGGTCCCGTGGTGGAGTGACGTGCTTGACGACCTTCGAAAGAAGGCAAGGCGCGCATTCAACCGGGCTATCAAGGATGGGCTGCAATCCACGTGGGATACGTACAGGGAGGCCAGAAAGTCTTACAAAAAAGAGTTAAGGCGCAGCAAGGATATCAGCTGGAAGACATACTGTGGAACTGTAGAGTCACTTCAGGAGTCAACCAGGCTGATGAAGATCCTTAGCTGTGAGTCAAAAAGGAATGTAGGAATCCTAAGAAGGTTGGATGGATCGTGGACGAACACCAGTGAAGAGTCCCTAAGACATCTCCTGGAAACGCACTTCCCCGGCGAAACTCCTTCCCACACGTCAACAACGGAGGGGCCAGAGACCCTTACCTGGGACTTAGGCCTTGCCAAAGACGTCGTGAAGGAGGGATCGGTGGAATGGGCAGTAAATGCGTTCGATCCATACAAGGCAGCAGGACCGGATGGAATATTCCCAGCATTGCTACAGAGAGGCTTGGAGATTCTTCTCCCAAGAATAGAACGAATATTCCGAGCCAGTCTGGCACTGGGATATGTCCCAAGAGCCTGGAGGGCAGCTAAAGTGGTCTTTATACCCAAAGCAGGGAAAAAAGACTACTCGGCTGCAAAGTCCTTCAGGCCAATAAGCCTAACATCCTTTCTTTTTAAAACATTAGAAAGGATCGTGGACCGGTACCTGCAAGAAGGGGTGCTGAAAAGGTACCCATTCCATAAGAATCAACATGCCTATAGAAATGGAAGGTCGACCGAAACGGCTCTTCATTCTATAGTGCATAGAGTCGAAAAGGCACTGCACTACAAGGAAATGGCACTAGCTGTTTTCTTTGATGTAGAGGGGGCTTTTGATAAGGCGAGGACATCTACAATCTGTGAAGCGCTACAAGCCAGAGGCACTCCCCCAGTCCTGGTTAGTTGGGTTAAATCTTCACTGGAGGAGAGGCAGGTCAGTGCATCTCTGGGAGACTGCCATTTGGACATCGGTGTGAGGGGCGGCTGCCCACAAGGCGGCTGCCTATCACCCCACCTATGGTGTTTAATAATGGATGGACTTCTGGAGAGACTGACGGCCGAAGGGCTGTATGCACAAGCATATGCAGATGATGGTACAGTCCTAATCAGAGGAGGCATTCTAGGTGTAGTCTGCGACAGAATGCAGACAGCATGCAGAATAATAGAAAATTGGTCCAAAGAAAACGGTCTGTCGGTTAACCCAACAAAAACTGACATGATTCTTTTTACCAAACGAAGGAAGATACAGGACTTCAGGGCACCAGCCATGTATGGAAGACCTCTTGAGATTACTGAAGAGGTCAAGTACCTAGGTGTTACCCTAGATAGGAAGTTAAGTTGGAAATCACACGTTGACAGAGTTGTTGACAAATCGATTGCAACTTTCTGGCAGCTGCGCCGGGTGGTGGGAAAACGCTGGGGAGTAAATCCCAAAGTCCTTCACTGGATTTATACTGCTGTCATCAGACCGCGGATACATTATGGATCAGTTGTCTGGTGGCGCAGTGTGAGCAAAACCACCATCGCTCAAAAATTGAGCAAGATACAGAGACTGGCATGTCTCGGTATCACAGGCGCAATGAGGACTACTCCAACGACGGCATTAGAGGCCTTGCTGAGCTTGCCTAATCTTTCCCTCTGGATAAAGAGAGAAGCAATGGCGAGCCATTTAACGATGAGGGATGCCAACAATTGGTTAGGAAAAGGAATAACTTATGGTCATGAGGGCATCGCGGATATGGCTGAGAGGGAGGTCCCAATTAGCAGTATTAGAACGATGCCAGCAAAAGACCGCCTAAGTTTAAAAAAGAAGTTTTCCCTCACGATACCAACAAGAGAGCAGTGGGAGAAAAAGGATGTACACTTTGCACAAAATGCACTAGTGTGCTACACTGATGGCTCTCGTATGGCGAGTACACTGTCTTCAGGGGCAGGTTTCTGCGTGGAGGACAGGGATATCCAAAGGAGCTACCCGCTCGGAGGATATACCACTGTCTTTCAAGCGGAAGTGTTTGCCATACTTGAGGTTGCAAACTGTGAGGATATAAGAACAGGGAGTGAGACAGATATATACATCTGCTCAGATAGCCAAGCAGCTCTGAAAGCGCTTTGGGCAGCGAGAACCACATCGAAGTTGGTTCAAGAGTGTGAGGAAGCGCTGGAAAAGCTAGCAAGTACAAAAAGAGTGCATCTCGTATGGGTACCAGGTCATAGTGGGGTTGAGGGTAACGAACGGGCTGATGAGTTGGCCAGATTGGGATCTGAAACCCCCTGTGTAGGACCCGAACCAATTTTTGGAATCACGAGAAAGCAGGTCAAATCAGCCCTAAATAATTGGGCTGATAAAAGAGCGAATGAAAGCTGGAGAAGAAGCGGTGGCTGTAGGCAGACCAGGGATTTTCTGGTCACCCTAAGCAAACCCAAATCCATCTGGCTTCTAGGTAGAAGCCGAACCTCCTTGGGCCCACTTGTGAATATACTCACAGGTCATGGCCTAAGGAAACACCTCACAAGAATAGGGGCTGAAACCAGCCCCTCCTGTACCCAGTGCGGAAGGGAGGATGAAACCTCCTTTCACTTCCTGGGACAATGTGAGGCCCTCGGCAGACTAAGGTATAAAATCTTTGGAGTGATGACACTCCAAAGGGAAGAGTTGGCCTCTCTTGCCTGGCAGGATATCCTGACCTTTATAAGAAGGTCTGGAAGATTCGAAAGGGCTGGTATGGGCGAAGAGGAAGATGAGGAGTAGTCTGGTTGGTTTAAGAGGGGCAGATAAAAAGGACCATGGAGTCTAATTGTCAGGCTTCGAGCCTACCCAACCGTACTACTACTAAATCAACAATAGTCGGCTCTGAAAACAATTTATAACAAATGTTCGAAATGTCGTCCTTCCATTTCGATACCAAGTGGAGCACCAGCACCTGGTCGGTAAACGTTTGGTGCGGTACCTTAAGAGAACGATTAATCGGACCCTTCTTTATTGACGGTGCATTAAATGGCGAAAAGTACCGGAATTTTGTAGAAAACGATCTGACGGACCTTTTGGAGGATGTACCACTAGCAAGGCTCCAAAACATGTGGTACCAGCAAGATGGTTGTCCTGCACATTATTCGACAATTGCTCGAGAGGTGTTGGATCGGGAGTTCAATGGCCGGTGCACCGCAGTGGATCGGTAGACGTGGTCCAGTAATTTGGCCTGCTCGATCACCTGATCTTACGCCACCAGACTTCTTCCAGTGGGGTTACTTGAAAGAAAAAGTTTACGCTGCAATTCCTACAACTTGGGAAGACATGGTGGAGCGGATCAGGAACGCCTGTGCGGCGATACCGCCCGACATGTTGGCGCGTTGTGTGCGAGAATTCATTACCCGCATTCAAAAATGTGTTGAAATGGAATGACGACATTTCGAACATTTGTTATAAATTGTTTTCATAGCCGACTATTGTTGTTAATGTTAATTTTTGTTTTTCAAACTTTGAAACTTTCAAATAATACATTTTACAAGGAAACTAATTTTTCTTAAATTTTGAATTACAGCGCCATCTATTGATAAATTGAAAAAAGTTTTAAATAAAAGTTATTTGGGTCAAAATTTCTCAAACGGGCCACCTGAATTAGGTCAAAATTAGTTTTTGATTGTAGATACATTTTTTCGATAGTATTTTACATCACTAACACAAATACTAAAGGATTTTGTAAAAAAAAAATTTTCAATTGACATATTCATGATATTAAAAGTAAAAGTTTTTAGTAATTAAAAAATAAAAAAAAATCATTATGGCTAAACTAATTATCCGATTCCAACGATTTAACTAGCGTTGGAATCTTGTTTTGACATAGATTCTTTGTTATTTTTTTCAATTGTACAATTTTCATTTAGGTCGATTTTTTTTTGTTTTTTTTATAACAAATTCGGAAATAATTGGCTTCTGCGCCAGCTATCGACTCGAAAAAAAAAACACATATACTCCAATCATTTTTCGAAATTATGCTGCTGAGAAAAAAAATGGCCCGCAGGTTCCAGACCACCGTAAGACGTCGCGTCACAAGCGCGTACAGCGTACACGGTTCGGAGCGTGAGCTGACACCGCGCGCGGCCACAAAAGGACGAATAACTTTTTGTCAACCTGCGGGCCATTTTTTTTCTCAGCAGCAAAATTTCGAGAAATGATTGGAGTATATGCGTTTTTTTTCTCGAGTCGATAGCTGGCGCAGAAGGCAATTATTTCCGAATTTGGTATAAAAAAAACAAAAAAAAATCGACCTAAATGAAAATAGGACAATTGAAAAAAATAACGAAGAATCTATGTCAAAACAAGATTCCAACGCTGTTATATCGTTGGAATCGGATAATTAGTTCAGCCATAATGAATTTTTTTATTTTTTAATTATTAAAAACTTTGACTTTTAATATCATGTATATGTCAATTGAAAATTTTTTTTTACAAAATCCTTTAGGATTTGTGTTAGTGATGTAAAATACTATCAAAAAAATGTATCTACAAACAAAAACTAATTTTGACCTAATTCAGGTGGCCCGTTTGAGAAATTCTGACCCATTTATTTTTTTATGAACTACCAAACTCTGTGAAAAAAATCGGGTCATTCCATTTGACTTTCCAAAGTTACCCCCCGTTTCACCCTTAAGGAGGGGTAGGGGGTGGCTAGCCGTAGCACCAAATAATGCCCCCTTTAGTCACATTAACCTTTTATTTAAGACATTTTTCCGTGAAATGCGTATTTCTCGAGATATTGAGCTGTCTCAAGTTAAAAGAAACACCCTGTATACATATACATCTTTTCTATTCTTTAAAAGAATACATATTTTTATTTAATAATTTATAATGTTCTTAAGTAGGGTAGGTTGCTAAGCACTTTTATTGATAAATGTAATAGATAATAGAGGGCGTTACAGTAATGCGCTATATACTCTTATGAAATTCAGTAAATGTTCAAAGATAGAAAATTATAAAAAAACACAACGCATTATTACCACTTTCACAAAAATTAAATTTAAAAAATTTAAAAACATAAAAATTTTTCTTGCAAAGTAGTAGATTTGAGCAAGACACTAAAAGTAGGTAGATCTACCGAAAAGTTTGTAGAGTTGGCAAACCTGCTTGCATAGTTATCCTAACCCTCGATAACAATGTATAGATTAGTGATGGAAAAAACGGTTCCGTTCCTAAAAAATCACATACCAAAATCACGTTATTTCGGAACGTAGGGTAAATGGTTTCACAATACATGCGAGTGGAATCCAGACACGACGTTGCTGGGCTACATTTTGTCTGGCGCGCCTCTCAGTTCTGTTGACCGCACCATAACAAATTTAATACCAAAATTAAATATTGTAACTTTTGCTATATACAATAAGGTTTAAGGAGGTCCCTACACTATCAATATTATTGCACAATATGTTGTATTAAGCAATTTAGTTAACATTGTGTTGACAATATTTATATTTATTTACATTGTCTGATTGCCTAGGGACAATAATCAATTTTTTGTGCAGTAATATTAAGCAAAATATTTTTTAAACGTCTAGGGACCCCTTTAATATACAAAAACCTGTTGATTCCTTGAATGTTAGGTCTATAAAGATTCTCTAGTAAGAAAAAACCTTCTTAGTAACTTTTGGTATTATAGTTTAATAATTGTACAATATTAGGTATATTGGATTCCATCTACCCTACCTAACAAACTTAATTTTTTATACACCGTTCCAGCGGAACGATTCCACCCGCCTCGTTATATGGTTATACAGTGTATAATATACACCGTATGCATCGATAAAGTTCAGCTCAAGTCGGCGCGCCGCGAAAGTATTTAAACAGTTCCGACGTTAGCGACGTTCGTTCTCTTCCATGCTTCACGTCGTTCCCTTCCCATTCGCTCCGTTCACTCATTCGATGGTCGGATTCTCTGTTTCTATTAATTTCGATCCGCTGTCACATCGTTCCGATATATTTAGGAACGTTCCGGAACGTGATTTAAAAATAACGTTCCAAAATCAGGATATCAAAATCACGACCCATCACTAGTATAGATTGTGCCACTAAATAAAAAGTTTACGTTCTAAGCCAATAATTAATGCTTTCGATTGATGGTTTGTTATAAATTATGCCATTTAAAATTAAATCTCATATGAACCTTTTTTCGAATAAATTTGGAATTAGCAACAAATAGTAGCTAATTTTATACATGTTTATGATGAAAACCCAGGCTACAAATCAACATAACATTTGGATGTTATACCTAGCTTTAGTTAATGAACGCACAAAAGTTATGTTTACCTACTAGGGGGGTGCGAAATATGAATATACAGGCGTTGTATATACAAAACTTGTATATGATAAAAATAAATATTTTTGTAAAGAAAATATATATTTTTTAATTTCTTTTACCGCCCCAAAGCTATATTAAATATAAAAATTATAATATTCACATATTCTATGTAGAAAACGGTTTTGGGCTATATTTTTTTAAAGCAAAACTATTTTTTCAAAATTGGGTACATTAATTTTCAAAAAAAAAACAAGCCAAATGGGACTCCCATAATTATTTTTAAAATTGCCCGGGGGTCTCAATTTTCTTTGTTTTTTTTAAATCAAATTACTTTATTTTGTAAAAGTTAATTATGCTAAAAAACATCTTGGATCGAAACCTCCTAGAATAATTCTCTACAATGAAAAAATAGTATCCATAAATTATCAGCTCTATTCTTTGAAATTAACCTGTGCGGCCGAGAGGAGGAAAAATTGCGTTGCATATAAAATTCTCTATTTTTTGTTTCATTGTTGTTTCAAGTTTCTATTGCGTTTTTTATTTGTTAAAATTAAGCATAAGAATATTTATAGCATCTTACTATTAGTTTTATTTTATTTCAATGTTTTTCATAGATAACTTGACAGAATAAATTTTTGTAAATAGTAATTAGATATTGTGCATTTTTAATTTGGCTACAAAATCGTTTCTATGTTCAATAAAATTTAGTATGGGGTCGTTTTGAGGTATGGTAGATCCAGTGCCGTGCATAGATTTTTTTTAAATCGCTAATATGAATTCTTAAAAATCAGTGGCGGCCGGTAGATTTTGGGTATTCCGATATCTCAATTATTAGATATGGGACCCACACCAAATTTATATGAGTTTATAATGACATTTAATAAACAAGTTCTGCGCAAGATATTCGCGATCTTCGAATACACTACACTTTCGCAGGTAAAGGCCGAACAATAGAGTATTCAACAGAAATATCTATGAAAAATTCGAGTGGATATGCGGATGTTCAGTAACCAATAAGCTTTTTTGTTTTATGTGCTTAATTTTCAATTTCAATTTTCACTTTCGCAGGTAAAGGCCGAACAATAGAGTATTCAACAGAAATATCTATGAAAAATTCGAGTGGATATGCGGATGTTCAGTAACCAATAAGCTTTTTTGTTTTATGTGCTTAATTTTTAAAAAAATGATTACGTGCGTGGAATAAACATGGGTTAGATGATTTAAAACACATCGCAGAGAGGGCTAACAAACTAGAAAATTCAGTTTCTTGCATGGACTTTATGTAAAAAAATTAGTTTGTTGTGCCCCCCCTCTTCCAGAACCTACGAGCCGCTACTGCAAATATTTAATTAAAATTCGTGATTATAATGGCGTTTATCAAACTTGATACATAATATACTATTTTAGCTTAATTAGGACCCATAGTTATATTACCAATGATCTTCGGTTAAAGTATTTGATTAAAAAAATATTTATACGAATTTGAATGTCTGCATATCAAAACTTCCATTTAGTCTTCTGCGCAATACAAACCCAGACTTGGTTATCATAAAATTGCAATGTCATCGGGTTAATAAATGTATTTCAAATTTCAGCTTGATCGGATAATCGAAAGAGAGTTAAAACTGGATTACAAAATTTGACTGTCGAGCAACATTAAACTTATATAAAATCGTTTAAAAAGTTTGCATTAAAACCGGATAGAGTCTATTTAGTATTAGTACTTATTATTAATTTAGGGTTTTTATTTTAAAACTGTTATACGATTATGTATGTTATGCAAAAAGTTCGATAAACAGCATTTTACTCATGAGTTTTAATTAGGCACGTAGCAATTGTTTAATAAACGAGTGACAAGAGAAGTTTATAAAACGATTTGCACACTATATTTTATCTACGACGACTTAAATAATTTTTGAAAATAATTAAACAAAATCTGTTAAAACTCACTTTCTAAAGATTGTTAAAGTCGCTTTATTTTGACGATTATCTGAAATTTAACGGATTGTATGACATTTGACAACTGTCAACTAACTTAAAGCTAATTAGAGCCCGTGGCTAAAAAGCCCCAAAGCCACTACTGCTAGCTAGCCTGTGACTAACACCCCATAAAGTCACAGCTTGAAAATGTGTATTTAAAAGATCACTAAGCAATACTGAGTATACTCAGCAACAAGAAAACGATAAGTTATGTTTTAAACGTAGTCAATTTTATAAGGAAACAAAAATCTTTAATATTACCTTATTGTTGTAAATACGTAGTAGGTACATACCTGTAACAGAAAATTAAATTATGAAAAATCGACATAAATAAATAATATTTTTATATATATAAATAAAAAATATATGAGGACCCTAGAAGCGAAGGGGTATAAGTACATTTTGTTTAGTTTAGGGTCCTCATATATAAAATATACAGGGTATCCGGGAAAATGTGGGAAATATCTCGGATTCAGATAAAATATGAAAAAATAAGATGACATGTGTCTATAAAAAATGTCCTACTTGCGCTCCTTACGGAGACATGGATCCCGAAAGGACTCCCGGGCAAATTGGTTTTCCTTGAATAACTTTTAAAGTACTGAATATAATTTAATATGATGGACCCTGGTAAGGATATTTTAAAATATTGTCCTTGAATGTTTTGCTTTTTTGTTTACCAGGGGCGGACTAAGTATTACACCTTAAGCATTAAGGTGTAATTTTGAACACCCCGTATGGTTAAGACTTAAAAAAAACTAAATTTGCGTAGCATGAACCTTAAACTAAAATAAAGGTACTCTTGTTTATTGTCAATAAAATGAACCGTTTTCGAGAAAAAGAATAGTAAACGAATTTATGTTTTATTTTTAATAAAAAGGGCCATAAAAAATAGTATAACGTATTGTTGCAAACCTTAAATTGAAGGACGATAATTCGAAACGATTAATTAAAAACTTTATAAGAGGGTTCATCATGGGCTCCGTGAACTCTGATACATTCGCGGGGACGACGAATTGGGGACTGCTGTACCCGCCACAATAGCCCAGCATTGTTTCTTATCATATCGTATCACAATGAAACGTGATTATCTGTAGAAGTTTTTACCTAGTATCGATCGGAGTGGAATCCACCAAGTTTTTAGGTGTCCCCAAAGGAAAATATCCATCAGCGTAAGGTCGGGAGATCGAGGAGGCCAGTCAGTAGTCAATAGGTCCTCCTCTACCTATCCAACGGTTTGCATAAACGTTAAGAAGTACATGTTTAGGCTGGTTTCAAGTGGGGGGGGGGACTAAAACTAAAATAATTGTTTGTCTACATTAGCCAGTCGTGGTGGAGAAAATGTCAAGAGTTGGGACCAGGGAGTAAAGATTACAAAGAAAAAACTGAAGTTGGAAAATGGATCGTTTATTTCTTTGAACTGATATTTCTAGATTATGAAGAAGTAGGTGGTAGTAGGTTTTGTGTTTGATCTCATAGAGATAAAACCAGAAGGTGATGTAAAGCTGGAAAAAACTGTGTGTGCCCATCAGTGCAGTCACAGTATAGCAGCCTTGACTGGATATAATTTTGCCGGGTCTATTTGATTCAATTATTATAAAAACGTAATAAAATTAATTAAGCGGTATATTTTAGAGGGGGGCGATCGCCCCTATCGCCCCCCAAAAACCGCCACTGAAAAATCCTTTAGAAGTAGTTAAAATATCAATTGGTATGATTAAAAATTTTATTAAAAAACATATTAAAAATTTGATTTACACTACAAATAAAACACTTAAAGTTGTTATTTTCGACTTCTAGTTTTTTCCAAATAATGCATATTTAAAATAATAAAAGCAATAAACAAATGACTCTTACTTAAAATTAATTAATTTATGGTTGTTTCCAATATTTCTTTCCAGCATTTGGTCATTTTTATAGAAATACTTCGGAAGTAAATATTTTCATTCACACGACTACCTATGTCTTAAATATTGTTGAAACGACTGAAAAGAACTATCCTTTCCTATTCTAAACGGATAAATAACGCAGATCGTAACCTGTAAAGATTCAAAACTGCGCCTCCCAGCAAACAGAGCTGTAACCAACTCGTGTTATTCACGTCGCATTTTGGTTGTTATTTAACGTAAAGTAACGGAATATTGACGTGAAATAAACGTTTTGAAAAAACGAATGTTTTAAAAAAAATGAAATTTCTATATTTGTTAAGAATATTACATAAACATAAAGAAAACTTTCCATACAGTTCTTTCAGTCGAAATCAAGGAGGTACTTACCACAGGAATTCTGAGAAGTTTTAAAAATACGTTTGAAACACGTAAAATTTAGACTAAATATGTACCCAGCAAACAGAAAATGACGAACGACGTTTAAGACGTAAAAATAAACGTCAAAATAAAACGTAAAAATTACGTATATTTCTCGCCATTATCTGACCACTTTAATCAGACGAATATGCGACGTCATCACAATTTTTAAAAATTCGCCAATATGTAGACAACCCGTGTATGGAATGCCTTAAGCTGCTAAGTAAGAATTTCTTACTAAGGCAAATTTGCCTTAGTAAGAAATTCTTACTTAGTAGCTTAAGGCATTCCATGCATGGGTTGTCTACATATTTAAATTACTGACCATACCGCTTCTGCTTGTAAGTTTTGAAGGGACACAGCTGGTCCTGTGGCCCACTTTGCGAAAAGTAAGCAGTGGGCCCCACTTCCTACTTTTAGCAAAAGCTTTTTGTAAAATTTAACATTTAATTTTAAAAAGAACTTT
The DNA here is from genome assembly GCA_921294245.1 of Brassicogethes aeneus. Taxonomy (NCBI): domain Eukaryota; kingdom Metazoa; phylum Arthropoda; class Insecta; order Coleoptera; family Nitidulidae; genus Brassicogethes; species Brassicogethes aeneus. Next base: position 27,749,483 of record OV121137.1, read on the forward strand.
TTTTCAACAACCAAAACACGTCAATTTTGTACAAGACGTCTAAAATGGACCTAAAGACGTATTAAAAATGTCTTTAAGAATCGTCTTAACCACTTTAAGGGGAACGTTTTTTTACGTCTAACTAACACGTTTTAATTACGTCCACAAAATAGGTCATAAAAATGTTAAATTCCAATGTTGATAACTCGTATTATATACTTAAAAAAACACGTATTTTGGTTAAATTATTACCAAAATGCCACGTGTTTTTCACGCTTTTCTGCACTCAGAGAAATTTTTGCTATCACAACCAAAAATATGTATAATGTAGCAATATAATATGGTTGATATAGGCACAACCATACATATAGTTAAATGTACTATAAAAATATTGTTAATTGTTTTTGTTGTATTACAAATTTTATTGTTTTTTTAACTATATTATATTGCTTATCCTACCAAAGCTGCATGCTTCCAGTAACAATCTTAAGTAGGTATTAAATATATATATATATATTTGAATATAAATTGCTCTTCCAACAATGTGTATTGTTAGAATTACCTTAGGTAATTTACCTATGCATTTTAAATACCTACAGGGGATCAACAAAAACAATTTTAAAATATTTAAAAAGTTTATTTTTCAAATACCTAAATACAAAAGAAATAGGAACCTAGTTTTTTAAACTTAAAAAAATGGGTGAAAAACTTTGTCTTGAGAAATAAGACAGGTAGGTAAGTTTAAAAATAATATTAAAAACTTAAAGAATTCAATTATTCTAGAGTATACCTAATACTTGTGCATCTAATGAACATATGTAGGTACTTACCTTGAAACGTTTCTAGCAAATGATTGAGGTTAAACTTACTTAAACAATCGCTTACAAATGCATTTTTACATGTATAACTTCCCATTTTAACACTTACATTGTTTATAATAACTTTACAGTTCACGACGTTTAGGCTTATACAAAAATATAACATGTAGAATAGGAATAATTCCGAATTAAACTGGTAAATAGCAAGAAACTTCAAGAGATACCTCACTTTGCGGCCATTTCGCATGCTAATTGTTGCTTCTTGCGTGTGTGTCGCGTCGGTCGAAGTACGCGTCTTCGTTTTCATACCCGCGATTTAATTCGATTAATCGAACGGATTGTTGCGGCAACATGAAATTAGACTAGTTTTACAGAGTGCACGATTATAAACGGTAATGATATCGCTAAAGTAATTGATCGATATCGGTATGAGAGAGAAAAGGATAAATTTATCCCACTTATACTGTATTGTTCCTGTGGCTAGATGTTATACAGTTCAACCAAAAATACCCTATTGTTGCCATCACAATATAATATTTTCAGCAATTCTCTATATTTGTTTTGACTATATATTTTTTCAACAATATATATTTAGTTAGCGCAGCAATGACATATTTGTAATTCAAAAATACTAATGTCAACAATAACTTTATTGTTATTCTACCAACTTAATATATTTTTTATTAATCCGCATTACCATATATTTAGTTATTGCGACAATAATATATGTAACTAAATATAATTGTTGTCGTTACCAAAGTTATTTCTTTGAGTGTGTTTGCTGGTACGAAATGCCCGTCATTATGACTGCGTCATATTATATGAATTTATTTTATTCATTATAATATTGTTGCCGGATTTATTGTAAATGCACCCCTTAAAAAAATACCTTACTGTTGTCAAAATGCATTGGAAATATGATACAAGATTTCATTATGCATTTTTAAGGGTTAACTTCGACATATTTACGGTTTTCCTATAAAACTTTTCTATTTCTAGCTATAGCTATAAATAGGTATACCCATGATAAAAAATGCAATAAAACCTATTAAGTTTATTTTTATGAATACGCCATATTATTGGTTGCAATATTGGAATATTGAAATATTCCAATAGTGGAAATACAGATACAACGCTTTATCCTTAAATATTTAAATAAAGCATGTCGGCCTTCGCATCTAGATTAATAATAACAGGTGTCATATAAAATAAATTAAAACACGTGCCTTTAATTAAACTAATTGTATGAAATATGCTTCTTAAAATTATGTACGTAGGTAACTGACTCAACAAACTATTTGAAGACAAGAGCGAAATTTTGTAATAATTGAATGTAATGTTTTTTAACCAAGACTATAATAGAAAAAAACCAAATTTATAAACAACACAAATATTTTAACCAAAATATTCTATTGTTGAAATCTTTCCGAAAGTTTTTGATGCGCTGAATCAGACCTCAGCATTGCTTAAATAACTTTTAAAACTTACTCATTACCATAACCCTTACGTATCTTTAATTTATTAAATAATTTTTTGCCGAACGTATTGGACAACACACTTTGAATTTTATTTTACAATATTTTACCAAGTTTAAAATGTTCTCATTTGTTATAAATATTAGTTACTCAGTCAGCTGGTGTATAATTGCTTTGCCGGTTTTTAAAGAATCATTTGAGTTAATTACCCTGAAACACATTTTTAACTGAAACTTTGTAATTAAAGATTTTTTGAAAGCGCGTTTTTCAACCTTTATTAGGTTTTGTTTAACGATGTTTTTTTATGATATAACCATTTAACTTCCTTGACTGTATTATTATACTTTTTAAAATATACATAACGGCTTTGTTGTTTTTTTCAAATTCACTTAAAGTTAAAAAAACAAATTTAAAAGAAACCCACAGTTCCTTTAAATACAATTTTTACAATAAAATCCAATAACGTTTAGGCAAATGGGGCATGTTTAACATTATTTATTTTCTTACAAAGTTTCAGAGATACACTTAAAAACGCAATTCTATGACAATAAATTTTCTCGATATAAGAAACATATAGAAATGTATACGTGACTCCCGTTATCATAGCATGTGACATACGAAGAAATACTTCATTTTTATTACATTATTGCACAGTTATTTTGGAAGCGCGTAAAAACTTAATGAAAGAGTTCTTTTGAAAAATTATTTCAATGTATAAGTATGTTATTCACAATAGACAAAATCGCCGATTGCCCAAATTTTTTGTCCACAACGCGTTGTGGTTGTGGGTTATATATATATATATATATATATATATATATATATATGATTTTGTAACTTTTCAGGACAGAGTATTTTCTAAAATTGCATAGTCTTTCTTTGCAACAAAATATTTAAAATATCTAATGATCAATTCCTACATAATTTTTAACGAGGAATTTGAAAAAATTGCTAGTTACTGTATTTTTTAAATGTTTTTAATATGATTGAGTAAAATATAGTAAATCGACTCGAAGTTATAAATAATTATTTTGGTTTACCACTTTATTTAGTGAAAATACAATTTAAAAAATCCATATTATACGAGGTGTGTTCAGAAAACAACGGGAATTGTTAAATTTCGCGGGTTCGGAGGATCCGGTTGTCATAAAATTTTCTTTATTATGTTGGTATACATGCCCCCGAAGTATGATAAAAACTTTAGCTGTTTTCATTGTTTACTTTGTCTGTGGCAGCCGCTAAGGATAGACGTGTTTTATGAGCTCGGCGATTTTTCGTTCGTAAAAAGAAATGGATCAAAGAATTTGTATCCAAATTTGCTTAAAAAATGAAATAAATTCTGTGAAAAGTTAACAAACGCCTATAGTGAGTCTGCTATAAGTAAAACAAGATTTTACAAGTGGTATAAGAGTTTCCAAGATGGCCGTGAAGACGTTGAAGATGACGAACGCCCCGAACGCACAAGCACATTAACAACCGATAAAAACATGGAAAAAGTGGAAGAAATGGTTATAAACCATCAGAGAAGTCGCTGATGATGTTGGTATATCGATTGGCTCATCCCATGAAATTTTTTTGAATGTTTTGGGTATAAAACGCGTGGCAGCAAAATTTGTTCCAAAATTGTTAAACTTTGAACAGAATTTTTGGCCAAAACAATACTGTAATAATGCCCCAGCCTCCATATTCGCCAGACATGCCTTTGTCTGACTTTTTCCTATTCCCAAAAATAAAAAAAACCTTAAAGGGCCATCGTTTTGCAAGCATAGATGACATTAAAAGCGCATCGCTGAAAGAACTAAAGGCTATCCCAAAGATCGAGTTTTAGAAGTGTTTCGAGTATTGGAAGAAGAGCTGGCACATGTGCATAATATCCAATGAGGACTAATTTGAAGGCGACAACATTAATGTAGACGAATAAATAAATATTTGTTTCAAAAAACGAAAATTCCCGATATTTTCTGAAGACACCTCGTATTAAGTAAAATTGAACATTTAGATATTATGGTAAGTAAATCCAGAACAATTTTTTTCTTTAATCTCTAAATATGGGACAAAGAGTTTCTAACATTGTTCCTTTCTATTTAGTTTTTAACCCCAAAGGTTCCAAATAGGGTGAAACTGGTAGCTTAACTTTAAATTTGTTCTTCTGGACATATTTTGAACTTTCTTAATAATAAAACACCGTTATTACAAGTTACACACACTATTCCAAACGTAAAACTAGTCTGGTAGAGTCCGATTTATTAAAAACAGATTTTTATTTATTTATTCGGAAGTGTGCAAATTTCGTAAATCATAATTCAGCAAATAGTAGGATAAAAAGTTCTATAGAACATATATGTTGATTAAAATATGCACAAATTAACTTATTAAAACATCAACATTCAAGTTGCCAGATTTTAATCAATGCTGAAAAAAAGCTTAATATTAATTATTTAATAACTTTAAAATACTCCTGCCAACAGCAGCAGCTTTATTATAACCATTAGAAAATACATTGCGTTAAACCTAGCAACTTAAGTTACCAGCTTTTACTTAGCGAAATTAAAAAAAAATGGAACATTGTTGATTGTAACTTTATTTGTCATATTTTGCTTTAGGATACCTAACAGTTTTTACAAGTTTCTAAAAATAGAGATAGACATTTTACAGCCACCGTAATATAACACAAGAGGTATTCTTGTAAAAATAAGTAATGTTTGTAATGTACTGTAGTAACATATAATTTATGTTATACCTATGCGTTTAAATAAATGCTTTTTTATTTATATTCATTGTTTTATTTAAAACGCATTCTGAGTAAAACACAAACACTAGTTTACCCACCTGTTTAATTTACTGTTACTGTTCGAAAAAAAACGTCTCTAATCGCATCGTGAGTAAACTACTATATCCATAACGCGTTGTGGACAAAAAATTCGGGCAGTCGCCGATTTCATCTATTGCGAATAACCTGTAAGTATATATTAAGGTTCAATGAACGAAAACGCTTATTGAGCGACCACAAGGCACAATTAAAAAGGCCATAACGCGTTTTGAACATTAGCTAATTTAACGATGGATGATAATACGATGCAAAATGGTTTTATTTATTTATTTTATAATACTTTTTTAATATGGGTCCTAAACTCAAAACATTTTTGTTTGAAATTTAAACAATATTGCTTAATAATTTTGAAAACCACATTGGGAGTGCGATGGATTTATAATGCTCAAACGTTACAAAACAAGACATTATGATAATAAAATTAACCTTTCTTTTTCATTATGATGGTAGGTATGTCGGTAGAACAATATTGAATCATTCAAAAAAATTAGGGGTATTTAAATAGTGTTCGACTCGAATCGAACAGTGATATTCCATTTGGATTTCAAATCGAGCTATTCGAACACTGTTCGCACACTTGGATGGTAGATGACGCTGAGAGCTCTGCGTTTTACTGTGCTGTCACCGCTGTTACCGTAGCTTACTACTATAGAACAGCAAGGCGTCTTGTTCAGATGTGCTTTGCGCTATATGGCAACCCGGCGCTGATGAGGTCCAAAAGACTGAAACAGGCTGACGGCCTGAGGGTGTCTGTCTTTGCCTGGTATTGTTGCATATTAGCGGATAATTTTTAGATGTCTTATGAAAATTTTATAATCAACCAAATTGTGAAACATCCACAGGTAAAACAAACTTTTATAATTATCCACATTTTCCCTGCCCCCTGTAGAATCTTAAGGAAAGGAAGGACCGCCACTGTTGATGTTTTTCCACAGAGGTGTTTGTTTGACAATTATTGGCAAGTATTCATAAAATTTATTTTAATCATTGTGTGATAGTCTAGCCCTATAACTAATTTTTTTTAATATGAATAAATTAAAAAAGTTTTTTACCTCGATAAAACTGTTATAAAATATAGATAAAATATTTTAAGGGCTTTAACTTAATTTGACTAGGTATATCAAAAATCAAAAATTTGATGGACACTAACAAACAAATTAAATTGAGCAAAAAACTTAACTGGAAAAAAATTAATGCATAACGTAATTCTGATAAAAATTTGGTTAAACAACTGCATGAATTTGTTAAAAGTATTTTTGAACAAAGTGGACTGATCATTTCAGTGTTAATTTTTGTATTCCTATATTAATAGGTATACTAATAGTTTGTCCGTTTTATTATTATAATACAAGAATGAAAATATATTAAGGGTTTTAATTTAGATATCAATCTTATCAGGGTAAAAACCATATTAAAATGGCGTGACTAAACTTTAGAGCTTATGCAACAAGGTTCCAATAAAAAAACCTATAAAGGTTTATTGCTAGCCCATTTATATATAATACATTTATAAATTTATAATTATGCTTATTTTTATACAAACTTATGTATGGCGCGCCGTTCAAGAATACAAATTCAAGAATTATTTATTTCTCCATTAAATTTTACATTATGTTTTATCTCTAAATACATTTCAGATATGTCAAATTAATTTCAGATATCTCTAAATCAATTTCAGGTATGTGAAATTAATTTCAGATATGTAAAATTAAATTCAGATATCTCAAATTAAAGTTGAAAATGTGATATTTTTTATAAATAGAAGTTACCAAGTCATAAATTTAATTCATAGGACAAATTAAATAATGCAGTAAATTTTAATGTTAAAGTGACATTTTTAATTCTGTAAATTAAAAATATCATGGGATAAATTTATAATTCGAATTAGCAACATCATAGGAGAAAAATATAATTCAAATTAAAAATATTATGGTAGAAATTCTTAAACAAATTAAAAATATCAGAAAAATGTATGGTTCGAATTAAAAATATCATAAGAGAAATTTTTAAATGAATTAAAAATGTAATATGTACGAAGGCGTCGAAGGGATAATTACACAAAATTTATTTTTAATATTTAACTCCGAGTTAAGTAACACAGAATTAATTCCCCCCATTCAATTCTGCCTTAGGTAACACATAATTAATTCCTTCCTATTTAATTCCGTGTTAGCTATCACAGAATTAATTCCTTCCATTTAATTCTGCGTTAGGTAACACAGAATTAATTCCCTCCCATTTAATTCCGCGTTAACTAACACAGAATTAATTCCCTACCCTTTAATTCCGCGTTAACTAACAGAATTAATTCCTTCCATTTAATTCTGCGTTAGGTAACACAGAATTAATTCCTTCCTATTTAATTCCGTGTTAGCTAACACAGAATTAATTCCTTCCTATTTAATTCCGTGTTAGCTAATACAGAATTAATTCCTTCCATTTAATTCTGCGTTAGGTAACACAGAATTAATTCCCTCCCATTTAATTCCGTGTTAACTAACACAGAATTAATCCCATTAAGACAAAATTAATTAAATTAATTCTGTGTTAGTTAACGCGAAATTAAAGGGGAGGTAAGTAATTCTGTGTTACCTAACGCAGAATTAAATGAAAGGAATTAATTCTGTTTTAGCTAGCACGGAATTAAATAGGAAGGAATTAATTCTGTGTTACCTAACGCAGAATTAAATGAGGGGAATTAATTCTGCGTTATCTAACTCGGAATTAAATATTAAAAATAAATTTTGTGTAATTGTCCCTTCCACGCCTTCGTACATATGAGATATATTTAATTCAAATTTAAAATATAAAAAGAGCAATTTATAATTGAAATTAAAATTATCACAGTAGATATTTTTAATTTGAATTAAAAATATCCTATGAGAAATTTATAATTCTAATTAAAAGTATCATAGGAGAAATGTATATTTCGAATTAAAAATATGATAGGAGAACTGTATAATTCAAATTAAAAATATCATAGAAGACAATTTGATTTATTATTAAAACAACAAAATAAATTAGATATTTTTAACTCAATGTCATATTTTAAATTCTTACTGAACTTATAAAAAACGCACTTTATACGGTGTTAGTTCATTTGAACTACAATTGCTAGTAACTGACAACTGTTAAGCTTCAAATATGAACGAAGTTCTGCAATAAATTTATTAATATAAATTTATTTATATAAGTACCTTTTTTGTTATTATAATTATTATTACACATTACTATTAGTGCATTTATTTTAATTTTAATTATAAATATTTTTGTAACCGGTAGTTCAAATATCTTAACCAGTTTGTGAAAACGCCGGAGAAAAAGCCGCGTTAACCTAATTGAGGAGCATCCGTGCAAAACCGGCTATATCCACTTTAATAAAATGTTGGGAAAATGGCAAAAACTCTCGGTTTCCTGGCCTTTACAGATAAAAGAAAAAGCAAACTTGAGTTTTGTGGGCTTTGTGGTACTTGATTTATAAGACATACTCTCGTTTTCAAAAACTTTATATTAACCCAGATAGCACAAGTACGTTCGTAGGACGTTCGTAGGACTTCCACCCAGGACAACCCGAACGTCCTCAGGATGTCCGGGGTCTGCAAAAGTACGTTCGTAGTACGTCCACAGACTTCCGAAATAGACTGTTTCAGATGTCCTCAGGACGTCCGTATTTGACCGTCCACAGACTTCCGAAATAGGATGTCCTCAGGACGTCCGTATTTGACCCCAAGCTGTCCAATTCGGGACATATGAGGACCGAATTAGGACATAGTTTTATTATAATAGGGAAATGTAATACAGTGTTAACAAGTGTTTTGTTAATATATATATATATATATATATATATATATATATACAGGGTGTCCGGGAAAAGGAGGTCAATCCGTTAACCATATATTCCTTAAGTTAAAACAATAAACCTTTCATAATACTATTTTTATTTATTTCTCCATTGAATTTCACATACCTTCATATCTCTAAATTATTTAAAAATATCAAGTGAAAACTTAAATTTTGTAGGGGTTTTTCCATATAATAAAAGTTGTTTTCACTTATATCATATATTTAAATACACAGAAATTTAACTAAACAGGGAGCTAACTAAAAACAGCACACGCTGTTTTATGAACAATGCCAACATGGCGGATTTCAGACTGCCAACTTAAAGTCACTAAACTGGTTACTTCCAATACCAACTGTTTATTTGGCGGTAAATTTGAAATAAACTCTTACAATTTATTGCATTAAAAATATTATAGGACAAATTAAATAATTTAAATGTTAAAGTGGAGAAATTTCTCCAATGGTATTTTTAATTCGTATTATACATTTCTCATATAATATTATTAATTCAAATTATTAATTTGGCCAATGTGATATTTTTTATTCAACAAATTAAAAATATAATATACCTAATATATATAATATAATTAAAAATAATTTTTTAAAATTTGTAATGATATTTTTAATGCAATGAATTAATTAATTTTACTAGATATTTTTAAATAAGTTAGAGATATGGAAAATTGCAATTGCTAAAAATACTTGACAACTAAAGACACAATTCCACTTAAGTGGATAAAGGGTCTATCTATAGACATATAAGTGAAAAAAAATTGACAACTTTTTTTTAAAATCTTTTATCGTGCTTGATTAAGGAGTATTTTTAATAAAAAACAAGGTGTAATTTTTTTTCACTTAGACCCGGGTCGCGACCAGAAAACCGATGGACGTCCTGAGGCCTAGGCCTATGGACGTCCTAAGGCCTAGGCCGATGGACATCCTGAGTACGTCCATCGGTTTTTTGCCTGCGACAATAGTTGAAGATACAAATTGATATATCACCTTTTATAAAGGCCTTTATAAAGGGTGATATATCAACTTGTATCTTCAACTATTGTCGCAGGCAAAAAACCGATGGACGTACTCAGGATGTCCATCGGCCTAGGCCTTAGGACGTCCATAGGCCTAGGCCTCAGGACGTCCATCGGTTTTCTGGTCGCGACCGTCTGTAAAGGATTTAAACCGGATGTCCTCAGGACATCTTGTGCTATCTGGGAAGGCCAAAATTTCAAAAAATGTGAAAAAAACCTATATTATTCAAAAATATTAACAAAATAAATTTAGTGCAAACATGAGTAACAGAACAAATTTTATTAGTAGTATCGACATATCTAAGCCACATGCTCATCATCAATATTATTTATTGGATATAGCCGGGTTTGCTATAAAAACGTGGATTTGGCCGGTTTTGCTCCTAAAGCTACCTTTTAAATGTGATTTTAACATGGATATATCCGGATTTAAACAGAATTATCTTGGTTGTCGATAGAAATGAACCCAAAGATGCGAAATCAGAAAAAAAACAAAAACTGAATAAAACTGAATTGCACGAATGCTCCTCAATTGATTGTTGCATGTCTTCTTCTTCTTCTTCTTCTTCTACAAGTACGGCGGATTTACGGCTAATCCCACCGCCCTTATGGCACGTAATATGGGCCTTATGGTCCTGGACAAAAGTCCTTATTAACCAGGTACTAGTATTAACGTCCAATGATTTCAGTCCCCCATCCACCATTGGACAACGGTTGTTGGACAAACATGTGCTATAATATATAATATATAGCAGCTATATAACCTTAAATATAGCTTTTATATAAATTCCTTTCTTCCATTATAAAACGACCAATCAAGGAATAATAATAACTGTATTAACAAAAAATAGTTACGTATTTGTTATTAAATTTATTACATGACTGCGTTTATTGATATCTGAAGCTTAAAGGCTGATTTATAGATTGACTTTCTTACTTCCTCCTGTAACAAATTAACAATACGAAAACCGTAGTGCTGTTTATAGATTCCCGTACGTTAATCTATAAAAAGCATTAAGGTTTTCGTTTTGTTTATCTTTTACGGGAGGAAGGAAGGAAGGATGCAATCTATAAATCGGGCTTAACAGTTGCGAGTAGTTCTAATGAACTAAACCGCCTAAAGTGCGTTTTTTACAACCCAGTTCAGTGAGAATAAAAAAAGAGTTCGATTTTGTCTTTCGTGAGTATCGCTCGATGAAAAAGTGTAAAAAATAGCTGACTTTGACCCAGGAGGGGCAAAATTGGATTCCGGGAATAGAAATATTCCTGTATCTTTGGACAATATGGCAAGCTTTGAACTTTTAGCGAGGTATTTTGTGATTTGTACACGAGAATTAGTGCACTCCATCCATGGATGATTCAAGATGGCTTCGTGAAGCGCATGGACGTTAAAACTTGTTTTTGGTCAAAATGGTCCATTGAAACGAGACCATTAAGGCTTTTTGCCACCAAGAAAGAAGAAGACGAAGAGAATAAAAAAGTTGACATTGAATTACACATGTGCAGAGAAAAGTAATCTCTTGATTTAAGAAAATGCATTTATTTGAAACAGGTTTTCTTGTGTAAAGTAAAATTTTCTTATTCGTAGTAACTTGTTGTTTACAATAAGAAAATACTATTATTTGGTTGTAAATCATAAGTTTCTTGAAAACAACTTTTTGTTGTGATTAATTCTAAAGAAATATTTATTTAGAGCAATTAATTAAATTGTTTGGATGTAGGTTGTACGGATTTGCTTTTATCAAATGTTAATACAAGCATATAAAATCTTATTTTAACAAAATAATAGAATTGATACAATGTATGTCATATAATTAACGAAAATACGTGATTTGTTTATTTCAAAAATACATTTACTTGAAGCCAATAAATATTTATTTGCTTTTATGTCCACGTGACTCGCAGAGCCAATTAGAGCATTTTCCTACAAAGACAAAGACGCTTGCCGGACTGCCGGCAAGCCTTGCCGGCCTGTACTCGCATCACAAGATAAACCTATATCCTTTTTCTATGGGAAAAACTCGCAGAACATTGAGTGAAGGAGGTGGTTAATCAATCAACGGTTATAGTTTTGTTAACAGTTAAGTGCTAATGTCTTATATTATGGAAGAATTCTTGAAAGGAAATAATTTAGTTTATTTTTGTTGGTAAGTAAACTTGATTTAATTAAAATTTCGTGTAATTACAAAGTTATATAAGTTTATAAAACATATGTGAGTATATGTTTTTTAAGGTTAATTTTTTATTGTGTTTTTATAGATAATGTTTTATAATACCTAATGTTTATTACATAACATTACATTGTATACACTTAGTGTATTTTATTAATGCCGTTTTATAATACATACACATAATATATTATATGTTTTGTTTAATGTTAAGTTTATATTGTGTTTTTTTTAAGTAATGTTTATTAATAATATTTATTATAATGTATTGTATACCCTTGTTTTGTTCAAATAAAACATATTTGAAAGAACGTTTTTTAATTTAATTTTCCCTCCCAAGTATCAAGTAAATAACATCAAAATAAATAAATCAGAGTATTAAAAAAAGCAAATATCTGTTTGGTTCAATCACTAAATATCTAGTGAAATTATAATATTAAAAGGTACTAATTATTTGTCCAAAATAAATTTTTTTCTTCATATAAGTAAATATTTTGTTTCTTTAAGTAAGCATCACATTTAAAGTAAAAAAAAGAATTACTTACTCCAAGTAAATGTTTTGTTTCTTTAAGTAAGCTTCTATAGAAGTTTAGTATACTAAACCTGAAATAAAAAGTCAACTAGATATTTACTTGTATTAACCAAATATCAGTTTAAAAAGTCAAATAAACACAAGTTTTCCACTAAATAAATATCTTCTTGTATGATATCGAAATAAATAATTTATTTGAGCCAAGACAAATATAGTAAAATCAAGAGATTACTTTTCTCTGTGTAAAAATATGGTTTATTTGTTATTTTAATAATGAATCTAATTAAAAATATCTTCTATGATATTTTTAATTCGAATTATACAAGGTGTCCCTAAACTTAGTGGCATAAATTGAGGAGCAGAGTAAGCAAGTCAAAATAAGATGAAAATCTAAATAAATATTTTTCCTAATTACGTATGTTTAAAAGATACAGGGTGATAAAGTGTTACTTATCATATCAGTTTTTTTAATATAACTTCTACTATGGTAGTCTTGGAAAGGTGATATTTTGCGAACAGTCACTTACTACTAAAACACATATTCACACATAATTACAATTGTTTGAGTGAACACAGTGTCGTAGAAATGGGGGTTGCTTTAAGCTTATTGTCCCATACAATCTTTGAGGTTAGGTTTTTATACCATTTGATGCAATTTTTCGATTACTTAGTTCGGCTACTATTAAAAAGGTGTACCTCTCAAACTTCGATAAAATAAACCGTTTCCGAGATATTCGCGATTAAAATAATTGTTATATCGCATTAATTAAAAGAATTAAAAGGTATATGATAACAAACTTTATTTTTTAATTGAAAAAACTAAAAAGGGCATTCCATGAGCCTCATAATTTTTTGCCCTGACGCTAAATTAAAAAAAATTGAAGTTTTTTCAATTAAAAAATAACAACTAAACCTCGTGAGTGACGTCATACTAAATCCAACATTGCGGGCACCACAAGTAGGCGAAAAAAGTTAAATATTAAATAATTGACAACCTTCTTGTTATGGGTATCAAATGAAAGAGTTTGACAAGTATAAAATAATAAAGGGAATAACGGATTTTCAAATTTTCAAATTACAAAAATTTTAACACAAAAAGATGATAGCTCAAAAGCTTAAAAAATCTTGAAGGTTAAATTAAGCTTAAAAGCAGAAAAAGCTTAAATAAAAAAATTAATTTTATCTTCAAGCGGTCTAAAAATTAAACTTTTTTGTCGTCAACAATCGACACTTAAGTTATTGATTATGGTATAGGCACATAATATGGGCTAGGAGAATAGTATATTCTGTAACAAGTTTGGAATACAGCATATTCCGCTCGAGTGAAGAGTTTGTCACGAGTGTTTATTCTGTCATCCGAATATTTCATTCTGTAACACTTTACGGAATATATGTCATTCCATAGATAAAAGTGATATTAGAACGGTCAAATTCCGTAATAGGAGAAGAAAAATTATTTTATACTGTATATTCCGTTTTTAAAAGTTGTAGGTATATTAAAAAAAAAATTAAATAATTTTTTATTAGTTTTAATGCAATTTAGTTTTTTTGCAATTAAAAATCACGCTTTGTTAAATTAAAATTTAAATTAATACAAATAGAATTATATCCTATAAATAATCTAAATATGTTTGTGCATTGGTGCATACATACAAATAATCTGTGCAGAATAAAATTGTATACCTACATAGAAAATAACATGTTCACTGAGCTAAACTGAATGCAAAAGACTTTGTCGAAATTTCCATTGTTTTCGCTTTATGCGAATTAAGATATTTAAGTGCACCCAATTGGTTTTTCAACTCATACTTTCGCAAATTTATGTAATCCCCACACCTCCAAAGTTACAACCAAATAATTCTACTGAATTTTCAGTTTGCCTATAAAATCGACGAACTTTTTATAAACTTTCCGATTAATGTTTTAAATAAATAAAGTTTTAAAGTCCCGATAAAATTTTAATTACATCAAGCAAGATTCTACCTATTACCTAAAACCACATTTAAAATAAATTTTTATTTAATTTAATTATTACTGTTGTTTCGAGTTTCCGTTTATCCATTTAATTAGTTATTATTAGGGATGGGATATTTAGGTACTAAAAACTGAAAAATAGGTAACTAAAAAGGTACTAAAAAAAAGCATTTTAGGTTAAAAAACAGCATTTTAGGTAAAAAAAACATTAAAAGTTTAAGTTTCGTTTATAATTTTGTTTAGCCGCATACCCAAACACAGAACATACCCACAATAAACTATTTCTATGCAATAAACTGTTTTACTGAGTGACACTCACTACACAGAAGTTCTGTGACAGAACATAAGCTCACTAGTAGTGAGTCACTACAAAGAAGGTAACTGTAAAGAAAGTTACTGTTACAGTCTGTAACCATAAGAAAAAATTCTATACCGTTGAGTTGCACGCCCTGGATAAAATATTGGTGCAAATTTTAAAAAGAACAAAAAAAATAAAATAAGTAAAAATACGTAAAAATAGGTAACAAATATATGAAAATAAACTGACAAATTAAAAAATATGTAACAAAAGTATAAAAAGGTAGTTTAAAGCAAAAACCTCCAAAAAAGGTAAAAAAGGTGAAAAAAGTTTAAAAAATAGGTAACAAATGTATAAAAAAGGTAGTTAAAAGCAAAAACCTCCAAAAAAGGTAAAAAAGGTGAAAACAAGTTAGGTTCATATAAAAGAAAATCTTTTAAAACACATTTTGGCATTATTGGTTTTCAAATAGTTACATCGGTTAAAAAAAGGTAAAATAACTAAAATCCCATCCCTAGTTATTATCTACAAAATATAGCGGGATGGTAAATTTACACTTAAAAAAATTAGCGGTCAGCGATATCTCTAGTTATGGTAAAATAGGCGCCAACCAGTAGAACCTTAGTTGCTATCATTACATAATAGTAATGAGTTATTATTACGTATTAACATTACAGCAAATTGATCGTTACCAATACTGCTCTAATTAAATTTTACTACTCCATGTTGTTATACATATAACCGTTTTTTTAAAAACCTTTTACCACGACACACTGTTCAAACATACGACAACATATGTATATGTATGTTGGTATATGTATACGACTACATATGTTGGTATTTGGTACGATTAGTATATTATTTCAGCTACTTCAGAGAATAGTTTTTTCAACAGCACGGTAAGGTAGTAAATAAATGGCAATTGTATTTAATATTTCCATTCGACTTATTTACTTCATTTACATCTAACACAATTGTTTATTTTTTACTCACATTATCCTTAATAACTCTAGTTTTATTTAAGTGCCGGTGCCATGTTTTGTTAAGTTCAGGAATAAAAAAAAGTTATACAAAAGTGCTCCTTTAGTTCCACCCTTACTTCTTAAGAAGTCCCATAAGCCAACTGAATGGCTTGTGCGGGTTAGGGGTAGGAACGGACCGTGGGCTTAAAGTCCCCTCCGAAGGACTAATACACAATAGGACAAACACAAATAAACAGCCATACCCCTGGTGGGATTCGAACCCACGACCTCCGGCTTGTAGTCAGCATGCACTAACCACTAGACCACCGTCGGCGATAAAAACCAAATATGTCCTAGGTCCTAGTTTTTTCTTAATAATAACCTTAATCCTAGTCTTTACCGTTATATAATCTCTTACTAATACTGTTTCATTAATAATAAAATGTTTGTCCCTTTTTACCTTATAATATATCTGTTGCCTTGCCATACTTTTGGACTCTTATTTTTAATCTTTGATCTAACATTAAGGTAGTTGTCGTGCTGTAAGCATACCATCAGAAAATTTTAAATTTTTGTATACTTAGTAAGGACATGACAATACAATTATCCTTAAAATTTGATGTCAATTGACCGTCCATAAACCGAGATAAATTCAATTAAAAATTGGATAATTAACATGGATTGTATAAGCTTTCTGTAGTTTTGTATCAGTTTCTTAGTTATAAAAAAAACTAACTGTCAGAAGCTTTCAAAAAACTAACAGTCTTTTAATGTATTTTTGCTGAGTTTAAAAAAAAATAATTAAAAATTTTTGACCGTCCAATTGTTTATAAATAACCGTTTAAAGTTCAACAATTTGTAAAAAGTATACAGCACTAGTGTCAGATAAAAACAACTTGGCAACGCTGTACGCGAGAATAAGTATTATTTCCGCAGTAAATTCAAACAAACTGATTCAGTCTCCAATATATCTATTGGTTGAGCATAAGCGACGTTGCCGGATTAAAACTTATGAAAATATTTGAAAGTATTACGTAAAGGTAACGTCTCCAGAGTACAGTCTTGCGAAAAAATTATGAATCACTTATATACTTTTACGGTGCGTATAATCTAAAAATTTTTGACAATATTGTACCACGACAACTACCTTAAAGATGACGGTTCCGTTCCCGTTGTACAGTGTGGTGCGTTACGATAATCCATTCTTTACAAGTGTGAAGTCCCCCCGAATTTATTTTAAAAACCCAAATACGTTACTGATTTCTGTAAAAATTAACATTTTTCTTTTTTAATTGTAAACCCCTTGTTCTCTGAACGTTTTAAAACATTTTTAACTTTTAAAATATGTTCATTTGTATCTTTCCCAGTAATCAGCAAGTCATCTAAAAAACAAACTACTTCCTCCAAGCCCTAAATTACTGTTTCTATAATTTTTTGAAATAATGGTGGCATTGAATTTATTTCAAATGGACAACGATTATAATAAAAAACACCTTTATGCATGGAAATAGTTGTTAATATTTTTGAATCCGGGTGTAATTCAACTTGCTGATACGCATTGGTTACACATTAAAAAATGTTGCCCGTGTAATTTTTTAGTGTAGGGGTAAAAATATTAGAGTTGATTTGTAAGTGTAAAAGTTACACTACAAAATACACTAGGTAGCATTTAGTGCTTATTAACTTTATTAAACACATTTAAAGAATATGAAAATTATTCATTGGTACATTCAAGCTAGGGTAGAAAAACTTAATGCGAGTGTTTATTACCCCTTAATGTGTTAAATAGTGACAAAATGAACACTACAGTGCATGCCAATTTCTTTGTCTATTTTGATGTTACTAAGAGCTCTGTTTTCTTTACAGTACTAGTGCACATTGTATAACAATTAAAGTTAAATTACACCAATAGTGGCAAAATAGACTGAAAAAACTGGTAATAACCGAAATGCGTTTTAAAATGTTTGGTTGGTACCTACCTACCTACCTACGAAGTGCATATATCCGGAGATACCGCGTTGTGGAAGTGTGGCATTTTTGTTCAGTTAGATTTTAATTATGGTGAATTTATAAGTGGACATTTTTATTTTTTGGTAAGTATTATACTTCCTTTTTCTTTAAGCCTTAATACTCAATAAATACCAATATGTTAAAAGGATTTAGATACCTGACCTATATTATATATCAATAATTTACGGCAGTAGGTCGGGTACTTGTAACATTAATAATACCTATGCACACTTGATTTCCTTTTTATTTTTAACCGTAATGGATGTTATAACATATATAGTATATATACTAACCTATACCTACATTTTTATTAATATTATGGAAAATTTGTACACGTGTGGTAAATCCCCGACGCCTCTCTACCAATGGGATCACCCATTTTTTATAACAGAAAAATTGATTACTGATGAATTCTCAAGATAATTCTTTGCTTACAATTTAACAGCCAGTAAAACATTGCATTGATCTAAAACTTTTACGTCTTAAGGAACCATTTTGTTTAAGCCAGCCAAAAAACTCAGGCAGCTGGTTAATTGTACCCAAATATAAAATTATATTTTAAAAGGCACCGATTTTGATAATTATGTCAAAGATTTTTGTTCCAAATAAATGTTTCTCTTTATTTACCTTTTCGTTTTATTCACTACCACAAATAGGTTTTACTCAAATAATAGTGTTAATTTACACTAAAAGTTTGCACTAAAAAAGTAAAAGTACCTTTCTAAAATTAGAACTTTTCCAAAGTAGTGTCACTTTACACACATTTTAGGTTAATTAACACTTTTTAATGCAGTGTAACATTACTTTATCCTCAGTGCTATAGTGTTAAATCATACTTGCTTACTTGGGGAAAATTACACTACAAATTAACTCTAATTGTAGTGTTATAAAACAACACGATTTAGTGTGGACCTGTGTGAACTCTAATTAGTGTTGCTTAGAGTTGATTTTGTTTACTGTGTAAGTCTAACTCCCTATAATTACACAAACAGCTCCTTAATTTTTGGTAGGGGATATTTATCAGTCTCTAAATTTAGATTTACCGTTTATAAGTTTATAATCCCCACACAAATTTATAAAATCATCAGACTTTAATGTAGGTACAAATGGCGTACCATATTTACTGAATGCCACCGGAGTTAAAAATTTTAATTTAACTAATCGATTAAGTTCCTCTTTAACTTAATCTTTTAAAGCAAACGGCAACAGCCGTGTCTTAAAAAAATCAGGTATGGCATTCGGTTTAAGATTTAATTATATATAACCATTATTATATAAACCCAAATCAGTGCTAAACACTTTTAGAAATTCTTTACACAATTCTGCTATTACATTGTTACCCTTCAATAGTGCATTCAAAGTTAAATTAAATTTATAGAAAAAATGTCTTCCTAACACCATCCTATAACCATTATTATATAAACTCAAATCAGTGCTAAACACTTTCAGAAATCCTTTGCAACATTCTGCTATTATATTGTTACCCTTCAATAGTGCAAACGTGGAGGTCCTCCTTCTTTAATTACATATAAAAACATACTATCTATTTTATTTTTATACGATATATTGACTTTAATCCTACCTATTGGTTTTATATGACTACCTTTATAAGTAGACAAGGTTTTATCATTGGGAAAAAGCGGAAAATCAGAAAAATATTTTAATTAAAAATGTTCAGAAATTACAGAAACGCTGGCACCAGTATCTAATTCAAATTTAAATTTAAAATTATTAATATCTATTACTAACGGACTTGGATCAACATTATTAGAATTTAAATTAAATAAATAACTTTTTACCCTTGTTTGTCAATCGACCTCTGACACCGCATTTACGGCAAATATAATTTTTGTACCTGCATTTCCCCTGCGTTCTTCCGCACATGTCACATGGCTGCGACCGTGAAACGCAGACTGCTTCGCTGTGAGATCCTACTGTCTGGAACCTCTGCTGGGCTGAATTTTCAGGAAATCTCTACGTTGCCTTAACTGAACCTCACCGACACTACACCGACCTTGCTGATGCTGACTTCTTTGTTAGAGGCGATCTCGACGGCCTTTTCAAAAGATAGGTCTGCAGCTGTTTGTTCAAACAACTTTTCGAAAAATTTTATTTTTATAATCCCATTATAAACTTATCCCTCATTAAAGTAGATAATTCAGTCCCGAATTCGAAGGTGCTGGCCAACTGTCGTACTCGTAATGCCCATTCCACTACAGTTTCTTCCTTGCTCTTTACAGCATTATAAAATATTTGACTGGACGGAAACTTTAGTTTAGACGGAGTAAAATGTTTGTCCAACAGTCCGATTAACTCTTTAAACTCATTTTCTTCTGGAGTCTTTGGAAAACTGAGATTAGCTGGCCATACACAGACGTTATTGCGGGAGGTTTATCGTGGCGTGTTGGGATGTAGCGATTAGTATGCACGAAAGAACGGCATGGCAAAAAAAGCGTCATGTTCCATACACTTGATAAAGTATTCAAATGATTTAGCAAGTGATTGCGCGTGGTATATCAGTTTCAAAGGAAAAATCGTATGTGAGTGGGCAAAAAGTGTCATTTATCGAGTCGTTTGAAACAGCATGTGATAATGTACAAATTTTCATCGTGAAATTTCGCCAAGCGAAGGTAAACGGTGACGCGGAATGTGGCGTGTGGACACTGCTGAAATGATGTACGCCACAATCCACACACGTAGATTGTGATGTAAGCCACACTCCAGAGGAAAGCACGTCTGAAATCCCTTCCTCACTCACGATTTTCCATATGTTTTTGCAGATAACATGATAAACCGCGCGCAATAACGTCTATGGCCAGCTATTGCTTATAAGTTGGTACCTAACTACTTTCCGACAAACAATTAAGCAAAATTGCCCTTTTAATGGCATCATCCGTAATATTATTTGCTATAAAGTATTGAGTGAGTTGAGCTTGATAACCACGTTTTTCTGGAACTTTTTTTGCTTATCCTATTGCTCTTTTCCTTTTCTTCTTTCCAAAATCATCGTCGCCACTGTAATATTCTCGTTAATATCAAATAACTGGATGTAACTAGGTGAATAAAAATCATGTGTGATTTAACTAAATGTTTTATTCTTCGACTTTCAATTTAGAACTAACCTAACAATATACAAATTCTCCTTCCACACTTATGTTATATATAAAAAACTGCGCTGCCACCATGCGCTTCGACTATGACATATACAGTGTGGCTCTAATAAAATAATATATTATAATTAATAAAATTGTTTATTAAAAAAGTATAAAATCGCCGCTACTCCATCAATTAAAATAAAATTTGTACACGATCAAGTATCAACAAAAAGACCCATAAAAACGAGTGCAGACAATGTAGCCAAAGTATGATCTGGACCTTAAATATTGACAAAACCACAATTTTGGATAAAACAAAACATCTGATCGAATTTCTACATTTAAGGGCAGGGGGATGCGAGGCTCGGACTGTCAGATTTTGCATCGTTCATTATTTATTCAAATTCCGGAGAGTGTATTTTGATTTAGCTTACTATTTTATTGCGTGCATTTTTTTAAATCCATTTTTATTAAAAAAATAAAGCATGTTTTCTATTTTAGGCAAAAATTTAAGTTCATAAGACAAGGAAGCGTTTAAGTATTACGTAACGAATTTTGGGGGAGGGGGTCTTGTAAAACGTTACGATGCGTTACAGGGGCGGGAGGGGGTTTTGAACAACGCCGGTACTTTACATCACATAATTGCGTTACATAGGGGGAGGGGGGGGTCAAAAATCTTCAAAAATTGTGTTACGTAATTTGTATTTAATTAAAGTTTTAGCTTTTTAGTCAATAATTAACTTACGTTAGGTTAACTTGGTTATTTAGATAAAAAATGCAAATGCTTAAATTACGAGAGTACCTACTTTATTTTAGTATACGTTCACACTTAATTTATAGTAGCGGATGCTCAATAAACTTGACAGTTTTATTCCTTGCTTATCTATTTGATTAGTAACAGAGACTCACCAGCAATTTATTTTACGAGCAACTTTATTTTACAGCCCGTTTTAAATTTATGTGTGGATACGCAGATAATATTTATTGAAAATATTTTATTTTCAAGCGCTCTATAAATTAAACTTTATTATCGTCAACACTCGACACTAAATTGATTGATCGTATAAGCGTGTCAGTGACGATTTCATTATGCACCGTGATTTGGACCAATTTTAAAAATCGACTTTTGCCAGACATGTCTACACCTTACTTTCTACTTTTAATTATTGTACGTGTATAGTTTAATAAATAAAATTGGGTTTAAATTCTGAAAATAATTACAATTATTGTAAGTTAACTTAAAAATAAAATGTTGTATGTCATTCGGCCCAGAAGGTCTCTTTGTGCTGTGCTCAATTGTAGGCCTTTAAACTTTAACTT
Organism: Brassicogethes aeneus; assembly: GCA_921294245.1. Taxonomy (NCBI): domain Eukaryota; kingdom Metazoa; phylum Arthropoda; class Insecta; order Coleoptera; family Nitidulidae; genus Brassicogethes; species Brassicogethes aeneus. Next base: position 27,771,818 of record OV121137.1, read on the forward strand.
TAAAAGACTTACTTCCTGGCTTAATGCCATAGATAACTATTATATGGGTATAGTAAATAATTTTAAATTTACGAGGTGTTTAAAGTTCAAAAACTTTTGTTTTACGACTTGTTTCTTCTTTCCGAGGAGCAGGGAACTCATCCATCATATTGTAAGGATCGAAATTAATCCATGAGTAATTAAAGAATATTTTTTTGCTTTAAAATTTAGGTTGCAGGTAATACGTATATTCATAAAATCCTTATCTTTATTAGTGGCTGCTTTTTCGCTATGACAATTAGTCATTTTTGACTAATTCATTTTTAGAGATAAGGTTAAACGTACGTATACAATATTCCATTTTGTTAAGGAATAGTATCTTTATTTAATTTAATGGATTTTAATACGGTTTACCTATAGGATTTTTAGATATAGTCATTTTTCTATACATAATATAATATGGAATTAACTATATCTCAAAAACTGCTCTACTTTCATTACTTTTGACGGTATTTTCAGATTCAGTGGACAATTTTATATAGGAATTGACTGTTAAATGTCCGGGATAAAAATTGATGTCGACTGCAGTTGTTAGTGGCTGCTTTTTCGCTATGACAATTATTAATTTTTGGCTAATTTATTTTAAGAGAGTGGATACTTAAAAATTTCACGTATTTTTTTGCCCCCCTTGGATTATTTTTTGCCTGCGCCCTTGCCTCAGTTTGAAAAACTTCTACAATCAAGGAAGACTATAGTCAAAAGTAATGAAAGTAGAGCAGTTTTTGAGATATAGTTAATTCCATATTATATTATGTATAGAAAAATAACTATATCTAAAAATCTGTACTACTATAGTATCCTACTTTTATAACTTTTGACGACATTTTCTAATTCAGCGGACAATTTTATATAGGAATTGACTGTTAAATGTCCGGGATACAAATTGATGCGACTGCAGTTATTATTGGCTGCTTTTTCGCTATGAAAATTGAGCATTTTTGACTGTTTAAAAATTTTTGAAATGTTTTGAAAGAAACCCCGGTAATAATAAACGAAGAATTAAAAAAACAATTGTTTATTGTTTAATTGTTTAACTGAAGTTTATTTCCCAAATATATATATATATATATATATATATTTTTCAATTAGTTATTACAAAAATAAAACATTCTTATTGTCTTAGTCTTTGAATGAAACAAGGAACTCAAGGAAACATGTCTTAATATATAAAAATAAAATAAAAAAACGTTGTACGTCAAAAACGTTAACAAAAAACAAAAAACCATAAATATTGTTCATAATGTCAAAGTTGCCCCTTGGTGTCAAAATAGCCCCGTTTGACGGTAACTCGCGTAACAATTTCTAACTTGGAGTCTGTATTACCGGCGCGCTAGTCAAAATGTCAAAAATATCAAAATTTGTACATATGTGTAAATCGAAACTCATCTCTTGAAACCGAACAACCGCTTAAATAACGATATAGAAGCAGTTTTTCACAGTGAACGTGAAGAGAATCTGTTATGGGCACTTAAAGGTGAAGTCTTCACCAATTTAATTCTAAAGGTCAGTACAAACTTTTCAGATAGGTATTGGCGTTGAGAAACTATTTTATACTTTGTATTAAGATAATTAAATGATTTCCACATTATTATTTTACAAGAAGGACACTTTATTTTAACGATTTTATGACAATTGACAACTACCAACTAACTTAAAACCAACTTCAGCCCGGACCAAAAACCTGTTGCTAACTTCAAGATCACTTAGTGTTATAGAAACATGTACAAAAAAACGCCCATTGCGTGTTAAAGGTGGGAGTTGAAAAATATATAAATATTTTTATTTCCTGTTATTTTTTTTACGAAGTGGATGATTTAAAACAAACCCCCAAGGGAGGACATAATATGTAAATGCCATTATTATTTACAAGCGAACCAAATTTTGATTTAAAATCTCTACATTTCTTATCATCCTGGGCGATTAATTTTATTCCCAGTATTCCCTAAGGAGTGGAGGACGGGCGTTTAATTAAGCTGATGATGTCACTGGCCATTTTGCACAACGTCCAGTGACTTTCCAGGCTGTTATTTATTATTCATTAACCTAAAGCCGCGTTATCGCCTATTTAATTAAACAACTGATGATGCTCATATCAGCAGCAAACAGGAATCTCATTCATTCGATATCCTGTTTAAAGTGAATACCCTAATATTTTAGATCAATTTCCTTTTTTACTCAATAAATGCGTTTTTAAAATATGTTTGATTTATGTTTGGGTTTTATAAGAAATCTAATTTTTTTAAATAATTTCTATTGAACAATTATTGAACTAAATAATTGGAATTTTTTACAATAATAAATTATTTATGAATTTTGATAAATAATTTTTAAGTATAATTTAATTTTTTTACAATTGATTAATTTTGCTTTATGGCGGGTTTATACAACTTCATATCATTAATTTATTTCATAATTCACAATTTAGTACATAAGCATAAAAATTAAATCATACTATTTGCGATGAAACAGTTTATACAACGATATAAACCCTAACTCACTATTTAGTGTTTATTGAATAACCTTGAAAGTTCACAAAATTTAACTTTTATGAAATAAATTATGAATTATAAATAAGTTTGAACAGCGCATGTGCCAACAATTTTTCTCTCTACATTTTTAAGGTTATAATTAATAATTATTGTGTTTTGTGTTTGTGCCTTAAAAAATACTACACAGTTCCTACAAAACATGGGTTTTAATGAGGGATTTTATGTTATTTGTCACCAGGGCCGGCCTGACCTTTTTTGCCGCCCCGGGCGAAGATATTTTTGCCGCCCCCATTTTATTCAGCAGGAATAGGAAAAAAAGTAGTTTAACGTAATTATTTTTTTCAAATTTATTAATTTTTTATAATAGTTTTTAATGCTTTAAAATTACTAGGTAAGGCAATATACTGTTAAATATATATACATAATTGCATCACTTGTCAATGATTATATCCTATATATTATTATATACTGTAAATAGTGTCACTATTATAGTAAGTATAATTAAACAATATTTTTAAATTACAAGAATTCTTTGGTTTGTTAAAATTTACTTTCGAAATTTTCCGCAATAGCTCAGATTATTACATGCATAATTGCTGTTAAAATATCGTTTTTTTAATGTAAAAGTATACAGACCGAGTGCACCCGAACATTTTAAGTAACTTACTTCAGGTGAATCATCTTTAAAAGTAAATTAACTCAATAATTACGTAATGAAACATTTAATTTTCCTAGTTTCTTTAAGGTAGTTGTCGTGGTACAATATTGTCAAAAATTTTTAGATTATACGCACCGTAAAAGTACACGAGCTTGTAGCTGTGTGATTCATAATTTGTTCGCAAGACTGTACCCTGGAGACGTTATTTTTACGTAATACTTTCAAATATTTTCATAAGTTTTAATCCGGCAACGTCGCTAATGCTCAACCAATAGATATATTGAAGACTGAATTAGTCCGTTTGAATTTACTGCGGAAATTATATCTATACTCGCGTACAGCCTTGCCAAGTTGTTTTTATCTGACACTAGTGATGTATACTTTTTACAAATTGTTGAACTTTTAACGGTTATTTATAAACAATTGGACGGTCAAAAATTTTTAATTATTTTTTTTTAAAGTCAGCAAAAATACATTAAAACAATGTTAGTTTTTTGAAAGCTTCTGACAGTTAGTTTTTTCTGTATAACTAAGAAACTGGTACAGAACTACAGAAAGCCTATACCCCTTACGCTCCATGTGGCTACAATTGTGACTTCCTTATGTAGATATACTTTATGGGTTAAAATGATACAGTGGAGCTCCCACTCCTCAATCGTACAATTGTGATATGTGTTTACTACGCAAACAATGCGCTCACCAATTTCTGCCTTGTTTTTGTTTTGGATGGCAATTTAAGCGTGCTAGTTCTTTACATCATTGCGTCTAATAGTAAGTTATTGTCGTTTTATTACAAAAATGGCTTTATTTAATGTAGAATGCTTAAAGTGTCTTCAGGAAAGGTTAATTCTTTGACTCTTCAAAAAAAAAATTTTTTTTGGTTTTCATATTAAAGCAATTTTGTCGAGAAAACTTTAATTTTGCTTTAAAATTTGAATTTTAATTGCTCAGGAGTGTAAGGGATACAATCCATGTTAATTATCCAATTTTTAATTGAATTTATCTCGGGTTATAGACGGTCAATCGACTTCAAATTTTAAGGATATATGTATTGTCATGTCCTTAATAAGTATACAAAAATTCAAAATTTTCTGATGGTATGCTTATAGCACGACAACTACCTTAAGAAACTTTCTTGACCCATTACTGGTAATATTCATAGGTTCATTTATTTTTATTACGTAATGAGTTTAGCGGACTTTGGCAAAACCGAATGCTGCTGTGATGCACGTCAGATCATTGATTTTAGACCTCTAAAAACAATGTTTAGATGTACACAACAAAAATAAAACCTCATTTTCATATATGCAATATTGTTTAATTATAGTATAATTATTATACCTGCCTACGATGGTTCTTTTTGCAAGAATTTGGAAAAGGTTGGTGCTCGATTTTCCGCCACACGCGACTTTCTTTTGTTTTTATAACAAGTTCCTTAATTTTTTTTGCGTTTTTCAAACTACCTTAGCATTGCACTGATTTTACAAGCCCAATCGTGATATAATATTTGTCAATTATTAATTGTCAATTGTCAAACAAAAGTATAAAAAACTACAGGATGTTATTGAAGAAAGCGCATCTTTCAAATCTTTGAAATCATTTCTCGAGCGTAATTCTTAATTCTTGATTATTATTATTCTTGATTATCATTAACAAATCGTAAAAATGCCGCCCCCAATTATGCCGCTCTGGGCCGTTGCCGAGATTATGTATTATATATTAAATTATGCATTAAATTAGCAATTGAGTTATGAAATAAATTGTCTAAATTATCAATTATTGTATAAACCCGCCTTTACAATCAAACTCCAAAATTTTGTTCATACAATTAAACAATAAAAATGCGTCTAAAATTATTAAATATCAATCAATATACACAGTAAAAAAAAATCAACTCTAAGCAACACTAATTAGAGTTCATACAGGTCCACACTAATAGTGTTATTTTATAACACTACAATTAGAGTTAATTTGAAGTGTAATTTTCCCCAAGTAAGCAAGTATGATTTAACATTATAGCACTGAGGATAAAGTAATTTTACACTGTATTAAAAAATGTTAATTTACCTAAAATTGTGTACTTCTACACTTCCTGGGTAAAATCCCACTTTTGTTCTGTGTAAATTAACACTACTTTGGAAAAGTTATAATTTTAGAAAGGTACTTTTACTCTTTTAGTGTAAATTAACACTATTACTTGAGTAAAACCTATTGGTGGTAGTGAATAAAACAAAAAGGTAAATAAAAAGAAACATTTAATTGGAACAAAAATCTATGACAATTATCAAAATCGGTGCCTTTTAAAATATAATTTTATATTTGAGTCGTATGGCTGGCTTAAGCAAAATGGTTCCTTAAAACGTAAAAGTTTTACTGGCTGTCAACTTGTAAGCAATTAATTATCTTGGGAATTCATCAGTAATTCATTTTTCTGTTATAAAAAATGGGTGATCCCATTGGTAGAGAGGCGTCAGGCGGCTGTATGTCGGGGATTTACCACACGTGTACAAATTTTCCATAATATTAATAAAAATGTAGGTATAGGTTAATATAACAACCATTACGCTTAAAAATAAAAAGTAAATCAAGGGTGTATGTATTTATATTATTAATGTTACAAGAACCCGACCTACTGCCGTAAATTATTGATATATAATATAGGTCGGGTATGGACATCCTTTTAACATATTGGTATTTATTGAGTATTAAGGCTTAAAGAAAAAGGAAATATAATACTTACCAAAAAATAAGAATGTCCTCTTATGGATTCACCGTAATTAAAATCTAACTCAACAAAAATGCCACACTTCCACAACGCGGTATCCCAACCAAACATTTTAAAACGCATTTCAGTTATTACCAGTTTTTTCAGTCTATTTTGCCACTATTGGTGTAATTTAACTTTAATTGTGATACAATGTGCACTATTAGTGTAAAGAAAAAAGAGCTCTTAGTAACATCAAAACAAACAAAGAAATTGTGTACATTTTGTCACTATTTAACACATTAAGGGGTAACACTCGCATTAAGTTTTTCTACCCTGAGGAGATCTGCAAATACCCCCCCTAATAAACAATCCGTGGGTTATTACGATCCTAATTGTTTAAAATAAATGCATTCAAAAAGCCATGTAAATAAAACTAACATTTAAATTTAGCGCAACGGAAATACAAGTGACATATAAAAGGTAGCGTGCCATTGGTTAGAAAGACTCTCCTGATTAAGTGGGAAAAGGTAGGGGGAAAGAATGCTAGACGCAAGTGACGGACAGGGGAGAACATTGATTCGAGCATTGGAGCAGAGCCGAGCAGCAACAAGGGTTTTAGAAATTGTGTGTGCAGGAAAGTGGTTAAAAATGTAGGTTTGTACGTTTTAAATAACTAAATTATTGTAGTATAAATATTCCCGAGCATTTTGGTATAATTAGTTTACACAAACACCTTGTGTAAAGATAAATATTCGATCAATTGACTTGGCGTCATCGTTCGATCTATTACGCTGTAATGGCTGCCATTTGAAACAAACCACGCTGTAAAATTTACGTTTAAAATTTGGTATTTCGTATTATAATTTAGATTCTAAGTTATAAACAATTGGTACGTGTATTTTATCTAATAAAAGGCAGGGATTTTTAACGAGTAATTATCAAATTAAAAGAGCATGAATTTACGGGGATTTTATCCAATTAAAATAGGCAGGACCGTATTCGATTTAATTAAGCTAAATGTCAGGGCCGTACTTAAGATTATTAAATTAATTTTAATAAATATTTCAAAAAGGGGATTTACCATAAACGCTGTGTAAATTAAGTGTATTAAATATCGATTTTCTTAAATACGGGATTTATAAAATTGTACTTGCAGATTCACATTTATGTCCCGTAACTAGTAATTTTACCAGTCATATTTAAATATTTGGTATTAGATTTGGAGTGAGTAGCAACAGTGATTGTACGATAGCGACATTTAATTTATCCACTTTCCGTGGAGTCCATGATGCAACAAGCCCATTTTGAATTACTATCCTGTAAATTTTATTAGGTGACGATATGTTGTTTCATCTGGTACCAACGTTGGGCGACGGAATATTGTTTTTGTTATTTGTGTCATTTTGATTACCTAGTATTTTATGGTAATTATTAATTTATTAAAGTTTGCCGACAAATGAGGCATAATAGACAATTGCGGACCCTCAGTTGAAGCAATTGCGGCCTAATAATTATTTACTCCTTTTCCAACAGTTTATTGAGCCTGAACTCTAATAAATATTACATGAAAAATTCGTGTAACAGTAAACTTAAATTCAACAGTAAATAAATATAAAAACTTTATTTGGATGATGGAGGCCTATTGCAGACGGAATGCTTGATGAATAAAGTTAAATTTAAAATACAAAAATAGAGACTAAGACTCAATCTACTTTCACCAAACAAACAAACAAACAAATAAACAAACAAATCAGCAAAAAGCGAAGATAAAAATTAAAAATGAAAAACGAGAGCTAAGCTCTAGTATGATGTATTATTTATCTAATGGTATTTATATATTTATTTATATTTGGGTTGTAGTCGCAGTAAGGAGATATTGTGTGGTTTTTAAGAGGTTGTAGGAGGTCCTTTTCTTTCAGAGTTAACTAAGTTAAATGTCGTTTGGGTTGCGGTTATTTTTGTTGCTCTATCCAAGTAAATACCATTATTGTTTGTTATAAATTGTAAATATTTTATACGTGAAACTCACTCCCATAATCCCTCATTTTGGAAGGTTTTATGAGCGATACTTAATAAAAAAATAAACGGGAGCCTTCCGGGTTTTGACCTGAGTTCAAACGTAACTTAGTGCCTTTTATTTACTGTATTTTTATTTCCCTTTTTAATACTTTCCCTATGAATACAACACCTTACAAGTTGGGTTACTAAATTAATGAGCTTTATTACCGTAAGTATTTATTTTATTTATTTGTCGTAATTTAATATAACATTTGCCGTGGTTTTATATTTCACTTATCACTTGGGGTGTAACTTTTACAGATTCTTTGCTGGGGGGGGGTGTGAACGCTTACAACCCTTTTGATTTATTTTATTAATAAATAGTGTGAATGTAGCAATGAATAATGTACATATTCTTTAAATTGGTTTAATAAAGTTAATAAGCACTAAATGCTACCTAGTGTATTTTTAGTGTAACTTTTACACTTACAAATCAACTCTAATATTTTTACCCCTACACTAAAAAATTTACACGGGCAAAATTTTTTACTGTGTACGACCCATAAATTGTATGATACAGAAAGAAACGTGTATGTTTTATTTGTAAAACCAGAACATATTTTGTTGTATTATACGGACCATTTTCCTTTGGTATTTATCGTTAAAAGTAATACATTCCAAATATTAAGAAATTGGTTTTTAATTGTACTTACCGTAACTTGTCATAATTAAGTTAACAATTGTGTTGACCCGCCCTCCGTCAAACGAGAAACCTATTCGAAATTAGACATTTAAATTAATGTTAAGTTTTTAAAATAATGCAGCGTTGCCCTTTCTTAAAAATACTTGAATTATATAACGTTTAATTACTTGGGTTGTACGGTTTGGTTTTTTATGAATATTTCAAATGGGGTCCTGTTTAACCGAGCGCGCTAAAGCCGGCCCTGTCGAGGTAGGTTGGGTGGGGATCAAAAACTGGCCGAGCGGCAGAAGAAAAGCAACAGGTGAAGGCAAAGGGTCGTCCGAGTGAATCGGGGGTTTTTCGTGTTGTGAAATAAACCTTGTAGGTAAGCTAAAATGATCCTTTACCTTGTTTAAATTAACTAACTAAGGTGGTTTTAACCAAGTTTAATAATGTAGATTTGTTGTGTTTTGGGGATATTTAGCCGAGAGTACGTTACGCGTCTCTTTGCTCCGTAAGATGGCGGACGGGCGTGAAAAATGCTTGTCTGGTGTATTGTGCCTGCTCGCGATAGGGAAGAGGGTTATAGGAGGTATTATTATTATTAAATAATGTAATCTAATCTAATCTAATCTAATCTCTTCACAAGACTAGAGCTCGCCAATAGAGTTCCTAACCGCCAAAGGGGTCATGCTGTGATATGTAATATGGAAACTATGCATTTATTATGTACACTGTAGCGGAATATGTTTAGATAGCTATAAAAGGTTTCAATACACTAGACAAAACGGTTTGCATCCAATAATATTCATATAACCTGTTGTATTGTTGGGAGGTGTAAATTGCACTTGTAACATTTTATAAATCTGCTTTATTAACGCTTGGTATGACCAAGTCCAAATAACAAACGCTAACTAAAAACCAATATTCAATAAACACTGCAATACATAAAACGTTAACTACCGTTAACCAAACCTTTGTAAAAACTCCATTTTAAACAAACAATGAATAGAGAAAACATACAACCATACTTATTGTGTTTTATTACCTAATCTGGTCTCCTCTCATTGGCTACTCCACCTATCTAGAAGCGAACTAAAATAACACAACGTAGGGTCTCCTTTTCTATTTTCTAGACGATCACTTCTTTTGGCCAAACTTGACAACACTGCTTGCGCTGTCAATATTTAAATTTAGTTCGCGCGATTCTTCGAATCGCCTTAGGTTACTGCCGTTTGCATGAGTATGGGGTACCCCCACCCCGTGCCCATCACACAATCTATTACTTTTTTATACTCCCACCTTTAAAACGCCCATTATGGTGCATGTGTCCATATCTTTTAAATACACATTGACAAGCTATGGCTTGATGATGCTTTAATCACGGGCTGAAGTTGGCAACAGGTTTTTAGTCAAGGGCTGAAGTTAGTTTTAAGTTAGTTTACTGTTGTACAATCGTTAAAATAAAGTGCCCTTCTTGTGAAATAATAATGTGTAAATTATTTTATTATACACCAAATAAGTCGCTTTTTACGTCGAATGATGCTCATGTAGCTATTTTTTTAAGTGTTCCACAAAATCATAATAAATGTTTTTTGTTTTGCATACTCAGCTATTTTTAGGTACTTTTAGGTATCTCGAGGTTTCCGTGGTTTTACCGTCGATTTTAAATTTCACCTTTCACTTTTTACATCGATTGATGCTTATGTAGCTATTTTTTTAAAATAAATGTTTAACTATCCTGCCGTTATTATCCACACAAAGTTGACAGCGGCTAAGAAAATTATGATGTGTCGCTCTTGCTATCATATCCGGATGATTTCGGATTGCATCTGCCGCTGCAGTGACAAGTTCGCGGAGTTGTTCTAATGTGTCAACTTGCTCTGGTACACTAAACTGTTCATGTAGCCCCAAAGAAACCACAATAATAACCGAACTGTCAGTAATCAATGATAACAAAGTATCTACTAACCGATTTTAAATAAGTTTAAAAGTTTTTCTTTTGTTTGGATGTAAATATCATTATTTTATGACTGAAGGACGTAAGTCAATGGCACATTGATGCTTCAATAAAGAACATTAATTATTATTATCATTGTTCTTAGAGGTAAAAACAATGATGATATATAGGATAGGATAGGTCAGTGGCATACAGTGGCTTCCCAGTGTTGTCAACATTTAATTAAGCACTCGCTTGCAAGCTTGCTAGTGCCTAAATTAAATTCGTGACTAAAATGGCGTTTATTAAACTTGAAACATAATATACTATTTTAATTTAGAATACTTTACGATATTAATTTTAAGTTATATTAAAACTGGTCACTTTATATAAATAAAAAGGTATATTTAATACTAAAAGTTTGGGAATGATTACCAAACACTATTGAAAACAACTCCTTAATAATATTGTTTATATTGTTGGCCATGCATTTATATAAATATAGAAAATATTGAAAATATCGCAAATGGCATTCACGCGGTATTTCCTGCAAAATATCGAAGTTTAAACGCCAAGTCCTCATTTTAACTCAAGTGTTGGTAAAAAATTACCTACAAAGCCCGCCCTTTGCATGACATTTATCTTGAAAACAATGCAATATATATATATATATATATATATATATAAACTGCATTTTTAGTGATTTTTACACTTTTCAAAGCTTTCAAACTAAAAAAAATAATCCTGGTTTAGATTCTTTGGGAAATTTTATGCTCTACAAGAATCCGCGACGTAAAAAATTTTATCTCAAACGGTTCAAAAGTTATAGTCTTTTTAATGAAAAAAGATTTTTTTACGTGTTCTTTCAATGGAAAACTTAGAATGCTCACCGACACCTTTTAAAATTGAGCAAAAAATTTTGCCTTGCAGGGAAATTTTTTGCTCGGTATGTAGGTTCATTTTAACCCATAAATCAGATAGGTTAGTTTTTTTGGCTCACCCTACTGTATAGTGCATTTTGTAGGTCATCGTTTAATTCGGTTAAATTGATTAGTTATTTAAATGTGTGTATTTATTATACATTAAACTCTTGATTTATAACCCTGTAATAAAATCGGATCTTAACCTTAAATCTAATTGAATTTTTGTATTTAAATAAGATGTATATTTCTTTGCTTGGTTAATAAATTTTATTTGCGACTAGTTTCGGTATTTCAAATACCATCTTCAGGCAAAAATGTCAAGTTTTTAAAATCTTTTAAAAATATGGGATAAGATAAACCTATAGAATAAATAGGTATAGTACACAAACAAAAAGTTTTTAACAAGTTTCTCAGGTATATACCGTACCTTCATTTGCAAGCTATACATAGGGAAAATGCATTGTAGGTGGACCAGACAAGTTGAAGTCAGCACAAAGCGAAAAAGTTCTCAGAAATTATTTGAACGTAATAAAACTTTAATCGCCAGTAAACAAGGTCACCTGTTACGTCGCCTGTTAGTTTACTCATCCACTCGTCAAAATAATTTCTGGGAACATTTTCGTTTCGCGCTGACCGCGCCGACTTCGACTTGTCTGTTCCACCTACAATGTATTTTCCCTATGTATAACTTGCAAATGAAGGTACGGTATACGTTGTTCAAAACTTATTTATTCTATATGTTTATCTTATCCCATAATTTTTAAAGATTTTAAAAACTTGATATTTTTGCCTGAAGATGGTATTTTAAATACCATAACTAGTCGCAAATAAAAATTAATAACCAAGGAAATATACATCTTATTTAAATTCAAAAAATCAATATTCTAACCTTGTTAAAAATGGACTATTAAAACCTAATCTAACTTAAATCTAATTGTTCAATGAACAATGTTCATGCCTCCTTTTTGTTTTTGTTGATTTGTTTGTCTGTCATACTTTCCTAGTAATTTTAAGTTTGTACGTTGGCACTACATGCTCAGATACATTTACAACTTTTTTGTATTGTTTTTAGTTAGTTGTGTAATTACTAATTACCCTTTTTCATTCAAGGAATAGTTGCCAAACAGCACACGTATACACTGTTTAAAATATCTGTGGTGTAAAGAGTAATCCCAAAATGGTGTCAAAATCCAACACCAAGTGGTGTTAATATAAACACCATGAATTATGGTTCCTGGTTGTATAGTGTGTACCGATGGCGGCAAAGGCGGTGTGGATCACGTGATGTTCTTAAATCTCGCCTCTGTTGACTTACATAAAGAGTATATAAGCTCAGGTAGTCCTTTGCTTTGGTGTGGCACTACAAGTTGTTCGATACTAAAGAGACCTTAAATAGGTGGTAACAGCTGTCAATACTTGAAGTATTTTAAGTTGGTGGAACGCACTAAAAACATTATTTCTAGCGAGTTGAAGGTTCAATTTTCTGGAATAATACCACTGGTACTATACCTTTTTTTCCTTTTTTTCTATGTAGTATGATTTAATTTGACCAAAAACACATAATATTTAACACTGAAAAGGAGTTCAATTTACACCAGGTAAAATTTATTTTAATACTGTGTGAAGGTTAAATTTACACCATTTTAGTATTTGAATTTACACTGGACCAACGAACCATATTTATCACCATTTTGGTTTGTATCGATATAGACCATGTATGGTGTTAATTTGGTGTTAAAATGGTCATGAAATTTTGAACAGTGTACATACTAAATATATGAGTATGGGAATCATTACTAAATACAAAACCTCTTACTCCTAAAATATCCAAGCTGTCTACAACTAAATTTTTTAGTAACCATTCTTAAAACAGTACTATCCATGTAGATTATTTTACGGCAAGTATTTACCCACCGTGAAATAATCCGCTCCAGAAACAAATATTCCAGTGAGCAATAGCTCCCCCTTGGGACCTAGAATTCTACTTTTTGCTATTAATTCCTTTATTTGTTAGCGCGAAAACATGATTATGTATTGTAATTTTTTGACAAAAATTTACTTTTTTGACAAATTGCTGTGATTTCATATATTGTTGTTTTGCTAAGCTAAAAATAATCTATGATTTTATTTTGGTCAAACCAAAGGCGTCCTTTTTTGCTTCAAAAACATTATTTGATCAAAATGCTGTTTTGTTTTTAAAATTTCTTTTCGTTTAGAATTTTCTGATATCTTTGGTATTATATTAGGTACCTATATTAAATTTCTGACAATTAAATGATACATGTCAAAGTAGAGGAAAGTCGCCTAATTTTAAGTAGGCGCCTAATTTCGGATAGTGGTGTATCTTTAAAACTAATCAAATCATTACTCTGAAATTGACTCTAATGCAATCTAAAAAGTCCAAGCAAGCATATCAAGTGTTATTTAGATGATACTAATCACTCTGCATTAGATGACAGTGGTAAACATCGGAACCACGTTTCGTAGTTTGTTTTTTTTGGTCATAGTTTAAGCAGTGTTTTTTATAAATATACGTTGTATAAATTTGTATTTTACATGGACAAGGTAAATGTTTGTGTAAGACATTGTATTTGTCAAAACTACGAAATTTTTTCAATGATTTGATTTAAAAAAACTTAACGCAAAAAGTATAAATTTGCCTAATTTCGGATGGTTCACGTTTCTCAATTTCCCCTATCCGAAATTAGGAATCCAAAATTATGAACTAAACAAATTTATACAACTTTATATTATTAATTTATTTTATAATTCACAATTTAGTGCATAAGCATAAAAGTTCAATAGTACTTTCTGCCATGAAAAAGTTTATACAACGATTTAATCCGTAATTTTTAAACAACCTTGAAAGTTTTATTATTTAATATTGTCATTTGAAAAAATAAAAAATATATTAAATTAATGAATTGTATGAACCAGATTTTAAAGTTATGTATTATGTATTAAATAATTAATTAAATTAAGAATTGTGTTATGAAATAAATTGTCCACTAAATTATCCTGTAGGTAAATTTTCAACTCTTGAAATATCACAGCTAAACGCTCGGATACGTAAACATAATTTTTAGTCGTAGATTCCAAATCCGTGCTCGGTTTAGCTGTATCAGGTCCAAAAAAGTCCGATCCAGGAACACACTGTATACTGGTATATTATAATTTGTAAAATAATATATTTCAGCTCTTGTGCCAACATTTCTATGCTTTTTATTTCAATAAACATAATAACCTCAATTATACTCAATAAAAAAAATAGCAAAAAAACTTTTTGAACTTCCTAAATTATCTAAAAAAAGGGACCCCTGTTCCTTTTGATCAATTAACTTCAATTTTTGTAATAATTTGTTTTTTTTAATTTGGAACTGATGTGTGGATCCAGCCAAATAATTTTTTTCTAAATTTATACAGGGTGTTTAAATTTAAACAGGGTGTTTTCAATATCTCTGAATTTTGACCTGATACAGCTAAACCAAGCACGGATTTGTAATCTACGACCAAAAATTAAGTTTATGTGTCCGAGCGTTTAGCTGTGATATTTTCACTTCCCTACAGCGTTATCAATTGTTTTATAAACCCGCCTTTAGAGTCGTCTAAGGAATATAATGTTTATATATGTGACTTATGCATGGACTAATAAATTTTGATATTAAAATTTGTTTGGATTCCTCTACATTAAAAGTCTGACAATTAAATGATAAATGTCAAAGTATTTAAAATTAAGGCCTTGAACAGGAGTACGAATTTTAAATATTAAAAATATCAAAGTATATTGACATAATATGTATATGTTGTACCAACATAATTAAATGTATTAAATTCCGAATAAAAAAACAAACTGTACTTGTGCAAGTGCAGGGAGCTACTGGATCCTCCTGGTGACATTACAACTCAGAATTGGTAATTTCCAAATTAGTTGAATAAAACTTAAGAAACTGAATATGTTGGTTTTTTTAAACATATTCAGAAGAATAATAGAAATAATCAAATAATCCATTAATAATAAAGTACAAGTAAAGAAAAGTAAGAGTTTTCCAGTGAGTGAAAAAGGTTGGTTTCACGAGCCTTGGCGAGTGAAACCAATTTTCACGAGCTGGAAAACGAACTTTTCTTACGAGTTGAACATGCTATTTTTTTGTATCCTGAAAAAAGTGGAAAACTTAAGAATATTTTAACAAAAATTGTTATTTTTTAAAATCTTTAACATAGTTGTTTATGAAAAGTAAACTGTAGCAACGGATAACAACAAATTAAATAAAAACAGAATTTTGTCGGAAGATAAGTGTTTTTGAAGAAAATGAGGGTATTTTGGAAGCCGCGAAAGAAGCGACTCAAAATATGCTTCCATATAAGTCAAAAGAAAAATATGATAAAACTTTTGAACAATTCTGTCAATGGAGAAACAATCAAGGGGTACAAGGTGTCAGTGAAAATGTTATGCTAGCGTTTTTTTGGGAAAGGTTAGAAGCTATTCCCTTTAAAAAATAATTTTTCTAATTTTTTTTTGTATTTTTAGTCCAAAATAATATTTTTTTTCTTTAAATGTCAGATTTGTGTGTATGGTTGTGTTGCTAACGAGTCAAATGTTGCTAACTATTAAAGTGTTTCTAACTATTAAAGTGTCGCTAATTAGCAAAATAAAACATTTCTTTATTGATTTCTAGCTAATTTAATAATTAAATGGCTGTTTTCTATTAAGGATACAAAAAACTACTTTTGTTATTTCATCAAGCCGTTCTTGCTTACATTTGTATAGGACTCCAAACTCCAATTAGTGTGCATGAAATTTTACCTGAAACAAAATAATATTTGTTAAGTAATAACCAAGTATCAAATTTTTTAAATTAACTTGAATAAGAGTGAAAGCAAGAAGAGCAGTACATTATAATGCATTGCTCATGAACTTTATATTCATCACGAAATAAAGGGTTTTTCAATAGGGACATAACAATTTTGTTTATAAATAAAACACAGAATAAATGAGATATCGGGTACAAATTTATTCCAGGTGTAGTAGACATATTACAGTTATGTATGGAATTCGACGTCGTTCATATGACCACCACGAGCACGACGGCAGCGATCGATTCTTTGGATCCAATTTTCAATCACTCTTTCACACATATCAGCCGAAATGTTGGCAATTTCTCGTTCGATATTGTTCCTAAGCTCCTCTAACGTTGTTGGATTGTTGGCATAACCCTTTGACTTAAGGTAACTCCATAAGAAAAAATCCAACGGCGTCAAATCGCATGAGCGAGGTGGCCATTCCACTGGACCATTTCTCGAGATTAAACGATTACCAAATTTTTCTGTTAATAAAGCAATGGTTTGACCAGCTGTGTGGCTTGTGGCACCATCTTGTTGGAACCACATATGGTTGATGTCAAGTTCATTCAATTCTGGCCAAAAATTAACTTCCAACATGGCACGATAGCGAACTCCATTGACCGTAACATGGCGATTATTTTCATCGACGAAAAAATACGGCCCTATTACACCTCCGGCATAAAATCCACACCATACGGTATTTTTGTGGATGCAATGGAGTCTCATGAAGCACATGTGGGTTTGTTGCTGTCCAATAACGCATATTCTGCTTATTGACAAAGCCATTTAGCCAAAAATGAGCTTCATCACTAAAGATAATTTTTCAAACTTTTGCAGAACAAAATCGGAGAAGTTTCGGCGCTTTAAATGATCCAGAGGTTTTAGTTCTTGGGTTAATTTGATCTTATAAGGGTGTAGCTTAAGATCTTTACACAAAATTCGCCATAATGTTGACTGAGAAATACCCAATTCTTGTGAGCGGCGTGGAATTGACTTGTTTGGTTCATTTTGAACTGAAGCTCTTACGGCTGCAATATTTTCAGTACGGTGCGTTGTCTCACTGGCACAGGAACATTTAATAGTGAATAGGTTGATTCAAATTTATTCACTATCGCACGCACAGCTTGTCTGGTGGGGCGATTATTGCGACCAAAAATTGGAGTAAGCGCTCTTAAAGTTGCAACTATCGACTCAGAATTTCGGTAATAAGTTTTAACGATTTCCAAACGTTGCTCGTTCATGAACTTCACCATGATAAAAATGTTAACTTTGACTGACGTTTTAACATTGACAGATCATTAAAAGTTTGTAGGTTATGTTCCGTATTATAAAACAAAATTGTTATGTCCCTATTGAAAAACCCTTTAGATTGCTGCACAGTTGCGAGTTTATTAAATATAACCGTTGAGTGAAGAAGTCTTTAATCAATGATATAAATATTTATTACAATGCAAATATTTTATTTAATTTTGAGAAACATAGCTCGAAAACATCATTTTAATTCTGATGACTCGTCATGACAATATATCGTCAACGATAAAAGTTGACGTGTCGTAAAGTGTCGGATGACGAGCCTCGTCATTTTGATAGGGCCAATACAATACACATTTTAATTGAAAATAAATTGACATTTTATTTTTTTTTTCAAAATTTTGTTTGAATTATTATTAGAATTTATTCTGGTTTAAGCCTAAATTATAGATTGCCTTCCTTCCTTCCTCCCGTAGTCGTGCCCGTACGATTTGTGCGTCTTGTAAAAAGTCAATTTATAGATTTCCGTGTAAAATTCCGTAACCATGCGCGATGACACCTAAAATGGTTGACATTTATTTTTGTTTATATTTTGCGTTTTACCCTTTGTGTGTAAATATGAAAGATAATCATTTATATATTAGTGCAGTGATCACAATTTTAATTGCCCAGGCAGCTTGTTGTACTGCCCAACTATCGAGAAAGGCAGTAACTGCTAGACAAGAAATTTGTGGGAAATTAGCATAAACTACATTTTTATAAAAAGCAGTAGGTATTTAACTGATTTATTTAACTTAAAAGATAGTTTACTGCATTTCTTTGTTGAATTAAGATACAAAATGTCCATAGCTTTATCATAGCACAAGAAAACGCATTTGTAGTTACTGCCTTTCTTCATAGTAGGGCAGTATAATGAAAAAAACATCGAACAAGACGTTGGACCGGGAAACTACGGGGTTTTACAAAGCAACGTTTCTAAAAATGAAAGACATTGATCATAAACAATATCTAAATATCGTATTTAGAGACACAAATTATTTAATAAACTGAACACCTACCTTAAATAATACTAAACAATCATGTATTTTAAATATTTTGTGTCTACGCGCTGTCACCCTACAGCGCATGTCCATAACAAGCACTGTGATTGGTCATGTCAAAGACCTTTACGGTGAAAGATAAAACTTAAAAATTTCTACGGGAGGAAAGAATGCCGTCCTTACCATACGGAAATCTATAACTGGCACTACGATTAAAATAAACATTTTTGACGTAATTGTCACCATTAACATTGCCCGTTATTAATTTTAATTAAACTTAACAATTATTGATACTTTAAAATATTAAAATAACTTCAAAATATGATTTTGTTAAGAAAATATTTTATTCTTTGATTTTTTTATTACTATAATTGCAAAATATTATCACAAAGTATTAAAAATTCCTACACGGGAAATGTTAATGGTGACAATAACGTAATGTTCATCTTCTACGGGAGGAAGGAAGGAAGGAAGGAAGGAAGGAAGGAAGGAAGGAAGGCAATCTATAATTCAGGCTTTAGTGATTAAACATTATTAAAATATTATAATCTAAATCCATGAGCAACATAACATCTAAGGGGCGAGGGGGGTCTAAGCTAATTGTTACGGCATGTTACGAGTGGGAAGGGGAGGGGCGTTACGTAATATTCGAATAACCCCTAATAAGGAAGTTATGATTTCATGTTTGGGTTTTTTTTGACAAGAACTGTCAAAAAATAAATCTGTAGATGCGTTGTATATTTTGTTTCAAAAATAATTTAGCGACCTCCAAATATTTTTTTTTAAATCTGAAAATACTTAAGTACCAATTGGTGACTTTTCTAGTAAAACCACACACACAATTCCACTTCAGCGTTTCCGTTTACAGCTTTACAAAACAGAAAATTAACCGTACTTTTATCCTCATACAACCTCAATCCCCAAGTTGTTGATATAACCAGATTTTCGCCTTTGGGAGGCTCCATCATTACCCAGGTATATAATAATATCCCTCATACTGGCATATATCCGAAAAGGAATTGTTGACTACGCTACATATATGTAGCGTAGTCAACAATTCCTTTTCGGATCATAGAACAGTTTTGTTCGACACAACCTTAAATAAAAATTCTAAACATAACCTAAACTTTGCAGTAAAAAAATGTATATTTATTCTGTGAATCTCTCACCAATTTAAATTGGGCGCATGTATACTCTGCTCATGGCACTGAAAAAAAAATTAATATGTTCGTTGATTGTTTCGACCTTTACTTGATGAAACTCTAAATTATTAATATATGAATAAAAACAGTTTCACTAATTTATTTATGTTTTTAATGATTTTTTTTAATGATTAACAATTGAATTGGAATTCTGAAGAAGCTACTGTGTAGCGAAACAATTGTTAATCATTAAAAACATAAATTAATTAGTGAAACTTTAAAACAGTGTTGTTTTTATTCATATATTATTAATATATTCTCAAATGTTTTTGAGTTTCACTTTGAGCATGCTTTTCCTCATAAGGCAAGCAAAACCAACAATAATATCAATAGGTGGGTAAATAAGATTGTTAAGAAATCCAGTACCAAACTATTAGATCTATACAGTCTACAAAGGTACTTCCCAGAATTAAAAACACATATCTAACTAAAAAGAAAATACATGCAAATCTGGTCTCAAAAACAAAAAATGAACATTATCAATCTAGAATTTTTAATTCTAAAAACATTTCTAAAACTGCCTGGCAGGTTATTAATTGGATAAAACAAATGTTCACAAAAATATCACACTGAAGGCAAATTTGGGCACAGTGGATGATCCTATGTCTGTAGCCAATGAATTTAATATATTCATTAAAGAAACTCCAATAAGTATTTTAAATAAAATTCCAAAAACTGAGATTGATACATCACATTACAAACATGTGATGAACAGTTTACAAACATCTGATACAGTTTGGTTATTGCACCATTTACTCAAGAAGAAGTGGAGCGCATGCTGAGATTGAAACTCAAAAACAAAAGGTCTGCGGGCACTGATAATGTTCCGAATTGCCGAGCATACAGGGTGTCCGGGAAAAGGAGGTCAATCCGTTAACCATATATTCCTTGAGTTAAAACAATAAGACTTTCATAATACCATTTTTCAATTTAGAGCTTCATGTTCGATATACAGGGCGACAAAGTTTGAAATTTAAAACTGATTTTTTTTAATAATTCGAGTAATTGATAAGATATTAAGTTTAAATTCGGTACACTATTTCAACATAAATAGTTACATTTTTGAGACTAACAAAATAAAAAACAATTGTCAAATAATCAAAATAGGGGGGTCCAGTACTCACTGACTCCCCCTATTTTTTAGTACGTGCGCCAATGACTTCCAAACGGTATTTTTTCAGGTAATCATTTATTGTGGAAAATTTTTTGTCTCTTATAAAGTTTTGATAAAATGATTTGTTTTAGAGATAATTTGTAAAGTATGGGTCAGTCCATATCAAATTTTCGAAATTTATTTTTTTTTTGAACAATTTTTTTTTAACAATAAATGATTACCTGAAAAAATACCGTTTGCTAGTCATTGGCGCACGTACTAAAAAATAGGGGGAGTCAGTGAGTACTGGACCCCCCTATTTTGATTATTTGACATTTTTTTTTTGTTTTGTTGGTCTCAAAAAATGTAACTATTTATGTTGAAGTAGTGTACCGAATTTGAACTTAATATCTTATCAATTACTCGAATTATTAAAAAAAATCAGTTTTAAATTTCAAACTTTGTCGCCCTGTATATCGAGCATGAAGCTCTAAATTGAAAAATGGTATTTGAAAGTGTTATTGTTTTAACTCAAGGAATAAATGGTTAACGGATTGACCTCCTTTTCCCGGACACCCTGTATATCCGCCCCTCTTATTCACATTATAAACAATTCATTACTGGATGGTTTATACCCATCCAAATTGAAACATAGTCTTGTAACACCAGTGTTTAAAAAAGGCGATTGCAAACTAGTCGAGAATTATAGACCTATCAGCATTGCTCTCTCATTCTCTAAAATTTTCGAATACTGTAGACAGGTTAGTTAAGTTCTTATACAAAAACCAGCTTATTGACATTTCCCAACATGGTTTCACAAAAAATCGCTCCACTCAAACAGCGACGCTGTCTTTTCTTAGTAACCTATAGGTATATACTCGATATACTCGATAAACTCGCAGGGCATTTGACTGGGTCAGACACGAGTTGCTACTCGAAAAACTGCAACATTATGGTATAAGGGGCCAACCATTTAAATGGGTGGAATCTATCTAGGTAAACGAACAAAATCAGTCCAAATCAAGCATAAAACATGTACTACTATGTAGTAGTACAGAAAGTTATCGCTCAGAGCCGGTCCATATGGATGTGGGCGTCCCGCAAGGGTCCATATTGGGACCAATCATTGTCATGTATGCAGACGATACCTCTTTATTAATTTCTTTTAAATCCCAAAACACTCTTTTCCTGAATGTCTCTAAAACAACTTATATGCGATTTCATACTGCTCAAAATAGAAACGTTAGCTCGGTTAATGTCTCTCTTAATAATACCAGCCTGGAACAGACTGATTGCGTCTCATTTCTAGGTGTTTTCATAGACAAAACTCTTACATGGAAAACTCACTCTCAAAAATTAAACAATTTTCAAGTTCAATATGTTATCAAGTTAAATGCCTAAAACGTACCATAACCATTCCACAACTAGTGATGTTTTACCACGCCCACATCCAATCTATACTTTCTTATGGCATACTCCTATGGGGTATATCATCACATTGAAGATGTATTTCTTATTCAAAAACGCATTGTCCGCAGTATGGCGCAAGTGAAGTACAATAATTGTACTTCATTTTATTACCCAACTTTTTCAAACATATAAAATTATAATATATATTAATATTGGAGGTTCTCACGTATGTTTACGGGCATAAGTCTGACTTTAACAGCAACAACCTACTTTATAATAAAATTAGTGTTTTTCAATATAAATTAGTAAAATTTTAACTTCTCCAAATTAGTGTTTTTTATCATCACTACTTTTCCGGAACTCTCGACATAAAATAGTGAAATTTTAATTTTTTTTGAACTTAGTTATCATAACTACTAAACCTATTTCACTAATTTGTACAGTGTAATTTCCACTAAATAAATTAGTGCAAAGAAATCGCTACATGAAAAAGTGAGTATTTACTAATTGCTAGTGGTATACTTATCACTGCGGCAAATAGTTAATATGCACTGTCAATCAGTGAAAATCCACTGTTTCATTTTTAGAGAGTAGTATTACCTAATAGAAAAGAAAAAATAAATACCAAAATTGAAACTAGTCTTGCTTAGGACTAGACTAAAAAGTAGCATTAATGTATTCATTTCAAAATGTAAATTCAAAAGCGCTTTGTAGGTTTGTCTTTAAAATGATGTTAATAGAGAAAAAGTTTTTTGAATGTTTAAGCTTGGAGGCTGGAGTAACGTGTTTATGAATTAAAGCTGTGTTAAAAATGTTACTGTGTATTCATGCATGTTGTTTTAAGTAAAACTTCTTTATGCACGGTGAGGCAAAATCATTTCATGCCACTTGCTATGGAATCGTTCCATTAAAACGCTTTGTGATGTGACGTGAAAAATCCCTTTAACGCCCGCCGTGACGGTTTGTAAACAGTAATTATCGCATTTTGGCCGATTTTAAAAAATATTTTGCGCCTATTTTCAAAGTGGTGTGAATTGGCCTTTAAAGTAATATCGTTCTTAATTAAACCTAAAATAGGAATACCTACTCATAAATGCACTAAGATAATTTTAGTTTGTTTAAAAACTCAACGCTTTTAAACTCTCTACGATTTTACTTGTTTTTTTTTAACTCACTATTTGATATTATTTCTATATGTTAGTATACTAACACAGCGAGTTTAAAATAAGTATAATTGGTGGATATAGTCAATTTGGAAATTCCATTGTAAAAATCATTTCATGATATAAAATTAATGTTGACAAAATATCAAAATCTAAGACTCTTTCTGCCTGCTGGAAATTTGAAGATGCAGCCCTTAGACGGTGACCGCTCATGATCATTCCGTCGTTAACTGCAGCACAGTCTGTGGTCTGCGGCTAGCCTGCACCGTATACTGTATAATTGCTTATTGCAGCCCGCGTAGTGTCCGATCGGTCGCGGTCGTCAGAACCTAATAAATGTATTTTGAAGTAGTTTTTCATTTTTCCTGTAGACAGGCCGCATTCGGTTTTTAAGAGTGGGAGAATAATTTTTAAGATTGGGGGACGCCGACTCTCAACCCGAGAGACGGTTTTTGTTATTCAGTAGTAGATCCTTCACCAGCGATGGGTGATAGTCGAAGTTTGCTCTGAATTATAAATACGAATTACGCATTATTAAGTTAATTTACTTTTAAAAATGATTCAGATACCTATTTAAAATGTAAAGTTATCACTTTTAACTCTTAATTATTAATTAAAGGTGTAAAATCATTATTTGTTTTCCATTTAACTAAAAGTGTTTTCTTATATAAAAAAAAACGTTTAAGCATAAAAAGTTCTCTAAAAAACAAATAAAAAAATAAAATAATTCTCTTGAAAACAAATTAAAATAAATAAATCAATTCTCTAAAAACAAAACTAAAAATCAAACTCTTAAAATAAATATAAATAAATTAATTAAAAACTTTTGTTATTTTACTAATTAACGGAATAGAACGACCCGGATATTTATTCTCATAGGTCTCTTGTTTGACGTAGATAATTGCCCATGGGCACTAAAGACCAGCTTATCATGTCAATTTTCTCTTGCAATGTGTAGGACATTATAACTTAATTAATTTATTTTAAAACGCTCGAACAACACACTAGCAAATGCAAAATATGACCAAATCTTCGCCTACGGCAATCCGCTTACAATGGTAGGGGCAATGGGGTTCACTCTAGTGTATATATTTCAAATGAAAATGCGGTATAAAGTCCGATTATTAAGAGCGTGGTTCAGTATTTTCTTTTATAAGGAAAATATATCTTTATACTAATAATTAGGATTGTAAATTTAATAACAATTTCACTTATTAATCACTATTTAGTGTATATATCTATCTAGTGTATATATTTCCAATGAAAATGCGGTATAAAGTCCGATTATTAAGAGCGTGGTTCAGTATTTTCTTTTATAAGGAAAAAATATCTTTATACTAATAATTAGGATTGTAAATTTAATAACAATTTCACTTATTAATCACTATTTAGTAAAAAAATAATAGATACATAATTAAATACAATTTAAGTAATCGTTAAAATTTTTAAGAAGCTATATTTTTTACAGTTCATACAAAACAGGAAAAATCCTTCCACTTTATCGGTAATATAAAACTAGTTTTACTACTGTGTAATAGGGTGAAAGTTGAAAAAAAAAGGTTTAGAAATCCTCAATATGTGCGAAATAAGTAATTTTGAAAAGGGTACTTGAAATGTTACGTCAAAAACAAATTTATAGGGTCGTTTTTAAAAAAAATTCAAACAGAGGCCATAAAGCCATAGCAGGCTATATTCGGTTCGCCAAAGCCGCCAAGCATTTTTCACATGGCAACCATACTTATTGTAAACCAAGAATTTTAAATCTAAATGAATAGCGTTAAAAGTAAAATAAAATTAATATAATTGAAAGAATAACAAATTGATTCACTTTAAAACTAAACCTAGAAAGAGAGATTATAGATTAGAAATAAGATTAGGTATATTGCATTAAAAAGAGGCAAATGAGATTAGATTTACTCTGATAGTTAATTTCCTTCATTTTATTAGTTTCATTATTGTTACATTTTCTTTTAGTTTACGTTTAGTCAAAATTCTAAATCTAGAGTTCTAGTCTGTTTTGTAAACTAGTTATTTATTTTTTAATTTATTTATTAAATATTACACTGTATATATATACATATATATATATATATATACATATATATATATATATATATATTATATATATATATATATATATCTTTGATTAAATCTCTGGATTAACTTTAATTACCTGTTTTTAATTTAACTTTACTTAATTTTCCTGGTTTTTATATTCTCATTTTTATTGTTAATTCTTTGTTTGTTAATATATTTATATGGTTTGAAATATCTCTTTTTACTACTGTCTGTTTTATAAGAAATAACCTTGAACCAATTTAAGTCAAGTAGTAAGTATACCGTGACCGGTGATCGTGTGTGAATTTTTCCGGGTGATTCGACAAGTGTGTTCAGTGTGTGAACATCAATATTTGGTCTACTTCGCTTCTATTTAGGTCAGATTAGATTAGTCATTTGTAACGGGTACCTTCATACGAGAACATCAAAACTCACGAGCTTCCATAGGCCAACCAAGGAATAAGAAATAAAAGTATAGCACTACATGCCGCGTTCTGGTCAGCTAAACATTTTGCCTGAACGGTAGTTTCGAGATATAAAGAGTCGTGTTTAATGAAAACTGAACAAAAATTGTTTGAGAAAATGCAAGAAACTGCCAAAACTCGTTCCCAAAGATGATATTTTATTATACACAAAACAAATCACGATTACAGTATATTTTGTTAGAAATGTGACTTGCCCCCCTATGATTTCATAAAAGAGTGAAAATTCGCCTAGTGGTCGCTTGATTTTTTCACAATCTCACTAAAATCATTATTGTTTGTTAAAATGAGTAGCCTCTACCCTAACCTCTAGTAATTTTCCAGACTGATTTTCCAGATTTAATTTTTTTGTTCTTGATTTTAAAAAAATTGGTGTTGGGAAAAAAATCAGGTTCTCTCTCATGCGTTCACTAGCGGTACGCTTGACTAAACGATTGATATATAGATGAAAAAAATAGTCAAGTTTTATACATTGATTTTCACATTAAAAATTCCTAATTATAAAACACAAAGCGTATAAAAGTAAGAAAACAATAAGTTTATGTATAATTTTATGTTGTCCATTAGGTCGGCCTTTTACATTATATTCTTGAAAACTTTAATAATCGAAAAAAAATTATAATATTTATTATAATTGCTTTTTACCCAAAGGCCGCTTTTTTAAAACGAGTATTCATCTTTTTCGCATGCAAATTGTGTTCTTTATTGGTACAAAAATCAAAACTAATTGTATTGCCCACTTATAAGTTTTAGTAAAGTCGTAATGTTATAATGCGCTGCATGCAGTAGTTCCCACCTTTTGTGCCTCACAGAGTGCGGTTCGCTTTATGAGACATTGTGGAATATATTATATATATATTTCGACCTGGGAGAGGCGTGGATATTCCAAGATTTGAAATTTTCCGTGGAAGTTCTCCACTGGACGTTAATACTTATAGCTGTTAAGTAGGAACTAATTTGACGCAAGACTCTCTAAAGAAATAATAATAATAGTTTGAGATGCCCCTTTACCATAAGCAGTGGAAAAAAATTACACTCAGAGTTGACACCAAAATCTTTTTGCAAGGTTCATAAAATTTTATTTATTCTTGTATAGTGACCCACCCATAAAAAATAGAGTTTAGAATTAAAGAAATCGTCGACCGCATGAGGAAGTGATTAGCATTTTACTAATTTTTACAAAAGAGCAGCAAAACAAGAATAAGCGTAATTTATATCAACGTAATATTTAAAGTTTTAGTCTGCTGTATTGTCTGTATAATAAAGATACAGAATAGACCGTCGCAACGTGTCGTAAGTTAATTTTGTGGTTTAGGCCACTTCGTGATAAGACCGACGAAATGTATTGATATTCGTTCACTTTGAAAATAAACTCGGTGAAAATGTGCAAAATTAAGAGTCAGAATTTGGCTCGTGTCCTTAATTAAGACTCTTAATAGCTTTCATTAAATGCTCATTGCATAATATACTATTAAACGTGTCACTGTACTGCAAGACGCGCGCGATATAACCAAAAGATTTACGAACTTCACGTTTGATCCGGATATATTTTTTTATATTTTGTAATATTTGGTTCCACGTAAACTATGTACATTTTAAGTGATTTGCATACTTACCTATAGGTAAAACAAATATAAGAAAAATTTCCCAACCCCAAAACAAAACACAAAGTGCTTAAAGTACTTTTCGCCAACGATGTTGGCATCTTCAGAAGCGTAAGTATTTTTAAATTTTTGAGCAAAAACAAACCACTTTTCGCACTACGTAGTGTTGTTTGTGAGACCCTGTGAGGTATAAATAATATATAATATATACATTTAGCATATGATATTTACAAAAAATACATATATATATTAGGGTATTAAAAAAATCGAATATTTTACAAATACAAATATCTTCTCAACGGTTAGAGTAATTAAACACATCAGACCTTTTTTCCTAAAAAAATATGTCATACCATAACAATAATTATTTTTCAAAATTATAAAAAAAATATTTTTTTTTATTATATCTTCAAACTTTAATCTTGAATATCTTTTAAATAGTTAGAGTAATCGCTTAAACACTTTTTTGTAGAGCATTCAATTTCCCACAAAAATATGTATAATGATTTGATTAATTTGATTGATTAATAATGAAATATGGTCTTTTTATAAGGAACTAAAGAAAAAATTGAAAACTGTGATGAGGAGGATCTTCCTAATAATATTAAGAGCTCAAATCTGGCGAGTACTTTCTATAGGTGCCTAAGAACCAATTTTTCAGTGTCGAAAGTAAAAAAATATTCGATTTTTTTGAATCACCCTAGTATATTATCACAAATTCTTAATCACATAACATTTAAAAATATTTTTAACCTTTCAGTGGTCGCGCACGGTGTCTGACACCGGGGCGATTTAAAATTAAACTAAACTTTGAAGATGGTGGAGATAAAAACTTCACCGCCCAGGTACCTTCCTAAATAGTGTACATGCATGCTCAGTTGCAATTTGGATGCGATTGAACATATTTATTGCGAATTATAGTGACTTCCGGTGTGTAGACCGGGGTGACCATTCGTGTTACAAATAACTCGTGCTGCTTTGACCAAAATTCCACAAAATTTGAAATTTTCACTTCAAGAATTTTGTGGAATTGTACTTCAAAAATCTCAAGAAAATATTACCCCTGGTAGATGTGCCTATTGCAATTGGAAAAAATATAGAAAAACTGGATTTGTGTGTTTTAAACTTAATACCTACCTACATGTTTTTTTATAGGTTTTGCGATTTTTTTTTATAAATATTTACTATCAGTGAAGTTTTATGGGTAAAAAGGTACATATAGGTACGAAAAAGTGATAAGAAAAAATATATATTTTAGAAAATATAGGCAAAAAACAAAAATAAATTAGAGCACATAATAGGCATTTGCCAATCTTGCAAGCAAAGTCCTTTCGAAGCTTAATTTTTCAATTTTTCTTTCACTACTGTATTAAATAAGGACCAAAATATAATATTTTTTTATTTTAACTTTTTTAAGTTGCAATTTTATTTGTATGTTAAAAGTTTAAAGACCTTTTTTATATGAATTTTATTTTTGTTTTTTGCCTATATTTTCTAAAATATATATTTTTTCTTATCACTTTTTTGTACCTATATGTACCTTTCTACCCATAAAACTTTACTGATAGTAAATATTTATAAAAAAAATCGCAAAACCTATAAAAAAACAACCCGGTGTTACAGACCGGGGCGACTACACTTGAAAAAAAAAAATAGCGCGACTACTGAAAGGTTAAAAACATAAAAGTTATCACAGTATTTAATATAAGGTATATATTAGACTGGTTGGTAATTCAATTTTTTTTTCTGATTTTAAACCGCCGGGCAAAAAAAGTTTTTTTGTAACCTAAAACTTTTCTATTTAAATTTTGGTGACGATCGGATAATATTTACTAGCCGCGCCCAGGTGAGGAAATTTAAATATACAAAATATTCAGAAAATTGTTTTTATTTGGATTGTTTATGAGTGAATGCATGCACAAAACTTAAATTAATCAAAGAAATAAATATTCCGTTAAATGGTTAATAGAACAACATTCACAAAAAGCCATTAATGTCCAAATTCGGTTAGAATTTAAAAAAGGTTCGTGAATATTTTACATTAAATTACTTAAGTGCGGTTTTGTTACAGGAAGGAAACTTCTTGCGATATGCTTCAACAAACTGAAAGACAAATTGCTTTTGTTCTTCATTTTGAGTCAAAATTCTATTGTAGTCTTTCATGAATTTAACACCGCGTTCAGCAACATCATTGACTACAAACAAACCACGACAAAAATCGAAAGCTTCTTGATAGTCGTCATTGTCTTCCCATGTTGATGGATCAAATTTCAAAAAAGCAGCAGGCAAGCCAAACGCATTGAAAAAATTGTAGGTCTTATACGATATGAAATCGC
Source organism: Brassicogethes aeneus (assembly GCA_921294245.1). Lineage (NCBI taxonomy): Eukaryota > Metazoa > Arthropoda > Insecta > Coleoptera > Nitidulidae > Brassicogethes > Brassicogethes aeneus. The sequence continues at coordinate 27,801,734 of OV121137.1, forward strand.
TTAAAGAGCTTGGGAATAAGACTTCCGGGTTTGAGATTCGTCGTCCTTCTAATAATTTTACGTTTGGTTCTCTTGATTGAAGATTTTTTACCATTTTTCGTTTATCTTCTAGTGGAACACAAGGATCAAAAAATGCCAGAGCTGTGGTCTCCGGCGTCAAGTACCACAAGTGATTCTTTATTTTTGACAAAATTGTATGAGATACTGATGAATCAATTTCTGCATACGCGATCGAATCTTTAACAAATTGCAAATCTTGATTCGGAGCTGTGATGGAGCTTGGGCACCCGTACCAGACTTTTATATAAAGTTTAACTAAAAAAATGCACATATCCCGCAGCGCATTCTTTTCTGCAGCAGTCAATCTAAATTGTTCTCGAAAAAGAAAGATCTTTAGGCAGTAAATTGCTTTACCCATAAATCTTGCATGGGACGTTGAGCTGCACGTTCGAAAATCGCCACAGTCTTTTCCAAGGAACGCGAGTGTAAGCTGAAGAAGCTCTTTATAATCGGCACGGATTTGCTCTCTCTTCAACTGTTCACAGCAAAATTTCTTGACTACTTCAGATTCCTCATCGCTAATTTTAGAACGGACAATTTCGTCGTCAAAACCAAATTTAAACAATTTATGATTAAGATCATCCCAAACAGACGCGAATCGATTAAACATAAGCACTTCGGGACCACTGCTTGTGGAATGTTTTAACTCGAAGACTCTTTTTAAAATAATTTCATAGATGTGATTGGCGACATGGTAGTTGAATTAATTTTCGGTCTAAATATTCTTGTAGGAAAGCAGTGGCACCGAGTTTGTGGCCGGTATTGGAAGAAGTAGTATCGAAACTCATGGCGCCAACTCGGTCAGTTATGTTCCAACTGATTAAGGTATCGCGAACAGCAATCGCAATATTTTCTCCTGTAGCTGGTTCTATAACGGCAGCACTGAGGAATTTGGACGTTCCCTTGTAGCTTACAAGAATCGCGATTCGATCAACTTTTTTTTTGCCAACTATGGCTTCCATCAATTTTCCATCCCAATGCACTACTAATGATCGCGCATTGTCCACCTACAAAATAAAAATAAATGCAAAACTGTAGATAAGAAACTGGAGAATAGGAAATATTGACTAAATTACATCTTCAATGAAATCAGCTTGAATGCTTTTTGATGCAAGTTCACGATGCACTCTTCGTAATTCACGTAAAGAGCTTCGATTAATAACAAGCTCAGTAACATCTACTCCAAAAGCTTCTGCTGTTGCTATCAAAATGTGCACCGCTTTTCTGTCGGATACTTTAGCATCATCAAGGGCAGCGCAGAGGCGCTGTGTGATCCATTGCCTATGTCCTCTTTTAGAGGCCCCTTCCGCCTCATCATCGTAATCATTAATATCGAAATCCAAATCCATTTTCGGATCTATGGTGTCATTATCACTTTCACTTTCACTTTCTTCAATCACTAAACAAAATGTCAACAGAAAAATTAGAATCATACGCATATAATCAGAATAAAAAATATATATTTACCAGTAGTTTCTTGTGAAATTTCCAAGTGTTTTTTCTTTCGCGACTCTTCTTTATCTTTTCGTTCCCATGAACGTTTTTCTCGCCTGTTTAAATTTATGTCGACACCAGCCATGCAACCTGGACGACCTTTTTGTCTTTGTTTCAACAAAAACTGTCTATCCTCTTCAAAGTGAATCATTTTCAGTGCGCTGGCGTGCGCAATGTCAAAAAGATCGTCCAATTTCTCCATAAATTCAGCTCGTTTTGTATGCGGTATTCCTTTCGAAGAATCTTTTCGAACACGATTCCATGTATCGTACATTTTCATTAATTTTTCACCGCATTTATGTGCTTCACGTATTGGCAAACGTGCTTGGTGCCAAAACATTGATGCTGCGCTTACTGCCAACTTCGCACTTTCTTTTGACGTTAATCTTACGAATCTCATGTTATAAAAAAATACCTGCAGAACTTCTCTGTTGGACGGTAACTTAGCACCAGTGATTTGATGTTTCACGACTCCAATTAAATTGATATGACGCAAAACATTGTCGGTTGCACGAGTAATTCTTGTTGATGTTGTTGGTGGCGTTTCCGCAGATGAAGTCGATGGAATCGACATTGTAAACACTATTTTATAAATTTAAATAAAGATATAATCTCTTCACATTTGACGTTTAAATGAGGTTAATAATAGACAATTATTGCCAATGACAGATAATGATAAATACAGTAACTGTCAACCTGACAACGATATCTATAAAGTTAGTAACATTCTTTTTACGCGGTGGAAAAAATAGGTATATTTTGTACTTGAAGAATTAGAGTAATGTCGTTTCTACATTTTATATAAAAGTTCATTTATTAAAACCAATTTTGGATTTATGTAGTTTTTAGCAATTAGCAATACAACTACATACTAATTTATACATAAAAAATAAGTTTACTATAGTAAACTTATTTTTTCTAAAAATAAAATAGTCAAAATTCTACTATTTGAATTAGTACCAGCATTTTTTACTAATAAAATAGTCGTTTTCACTTTTAAATAGTTATTTTTTAATACGTAAATAGTTAAAGTTTGACTAATTTAAGATTAGTCACCATATTTGACTATTTCTGACAGTTAAAAGTTACTAATTTCTTTAATCGTTTACGGCCAACAACAAAGTATTATTTGAATTAAATGCATATACCTCTCCATGGTTAAATGACCCATAAAACAAATAAAGATGCAAAAAGTTTAGCTCAAAACAGTAACACAAATAATATATTAAACTTTAAAATATTATGAACAATATTTATTGACAAATAAAATTAATTTTATAAGAGCGGCTGACAGCCGACTGGTTATGAGGTTAGGTTGACAAGCTTCTCAAGTGACAGACGTGAGTTCAATCCCAGGCTGGGTCAAAACTTTTTTAAATTTAAATTTACTAATTTAACTATTTCATTCAGTGAAATTTGACTAATTATTAGTGACTGCTTTTTCGCTATGACAATTAGTCAAATATGACTTATAATTATTATTATTATTATTATTAATTCATTTTAAGAGAGTAAGCCATAATTAAATTTGTTTTAAAAATATTATTTTTATTAATATTTTCCGTATTGTCATATTTACCTGCCTGGGCGCGGCCACTAAATATTATCTTATAACTACGAAATTTTAAATGAGACATATTTAGGCCAAAACAAAACTTTTTTCGCCCGGCGGTTGAAAAAAAAATTTTTATGACCAGTCTAGTATATATATTATACAATTGAAATCCTTTAAAAAAAATTTTTTACTATATTTGCTTGATGTAGGTTTTTTATTTAAATATCCCTTTCTTGTCTTGTTGGATAACTATGAATATTGCAATTTTGTTTTATTTTTTTAGTTAGATATATCGAAGTTATGTGGTTTAAAATTTTAAAAACAAAAATTAAAGTATTATTTGTTATGTCTATTCTGTAACTTTTACTATCATAAACCTTAGCATACTTAACGTTATATTTATAACGTTGTATTATTTTATTCATTGCCTTATTTTGTAAAACCTGTAGTCTTTCCTTTTCATTTTTATTAAGGCCAAACACAATATTCTACGTGAGGTGCTATTTTTGTTTTATATTATTTTAATTTTCATGCTTAATTCTTCTGGAAAAGAAAGTTTTTTTTATTAATTGAATTTCATATGTATTTAAAATTACTTTTTTAATTTAATTTAATTGATTATCAACTATAACTCCCAGGTACTTAATTTATTGAAACATATCCAAAAATTTCCCAAGACCGCTTCCATATCACTTTAAAAAAACACAAATATTTACAGTTTAACCAAAAGTGCTGTGTAACCTATTGTGCGGAATTATTAAGTGTACGTATAAGTGGATAAGTGATAAGCAAATACAACGAGGTGAAGCAAGAGTGGGACAAGGGAGCAGGGGACATCTATAAAGATCGCATTTAATTAATCGGTTGACCTAAATGAAATTTGCACCAACAGTAAAAATAGCAAAAAAAACAAAGTATTTTTCAGTTAAGCACGTTTAAATCTTTAAACAAAATAAACAACTAATAGGCCATAAATTAAGCAACCCAACCAAAGAGGGCTCCCACATTAAAAAAATAATCAATCATACTCTCTAAAAATGAATTAGTCAAAAATTACTAATTTAATAGTTATAACTTATAAGTGACAGTTTGCCATGGTTAACCATGGAATACCATAGTATCCCAAAGTTTAACAGCCAATTCTTATGTGAAATTGTCCCCTGAATCCGAAAATGTCGTCAAAGATAAAAAATAGAACAGTTTTTGAGATATAGTCAATTTTCCATTTAATATGGAATTGACTATATCTCAAAAACTGCTCCACTTTCATAATTTTTGACGGTGTTTTCGGATTCAAGGTGCGGAAGAAAATCGGAAGCACTTACGGGGCCCGAAAGAGACAATGCTAATGGGGCCAGCTATACGCTCATTATGTTCATGTTCATGTTTAAAAACAAACCACTTTTCGCAAGATTCTAAAAAAGCATGCGACCACTAGGTGAATTTCCACTCAATACTCATATATGAAAAATAATAAAAAATTAACCAAAATGTTTGAAAATTATAAATATTAGTCTCACAAGTTTTGTCAGGTCCAACCTAATATTGCCCCTTTTAGCATTGCCTAGATACTCTCTAAAAATGAATTACTCAAAAATGACTAATTTAATAGTTATTAGTGGCTGCTTTTTCACTTATACCATGGTTAACCATGGAATACCATGGTATCCCAAAATTAAATAGCCAATTCTTATGTAAAATTGTCCCCTGAATCCTAAAATAACGTAAAAAAAATTATGAAAGTGAAGCAGTTTTTTAGATATAGTCATGAATTGGAAATGGAAAATTGACTATATCTCAAAAACTTTTCTACTTTTTTAACTTATGACGGTATTTTGGGATTCAGGGGACAATTTTACATAAGAATTGGCTGTTAAATTTTGGGTTTCCATAGTATTCCATGGTTAACCATAGTACAAGTGAAAAAGTAGCCACTAATAACTATTAAATTAGTCATTTTTGACTAATTCATTTTTAGAGAGTAGTCTATGTAGTTTTGCGTCTAGATCTTTACAACCAGGTCTACAAATTTGGCGAAGAAAATGAAATGCCTCACCACCACCTGAAGCAAACTGCTTTAGCCATTAGATATTTCTGTTTTGTTTTAAGTAATCACACAAATTTATTTTAATCATAGACATAAGCATACTTATGTATGCTTATGATATAACTATAGTTAAAGACAGCGTATTCAATCCAAAACCAAAAAATCCTTAAGCACAAAATCTAAACTTTCATCAGAAAATAATTTAATCAATTGGCTCCTTGGTACTTTTAATTTTTGAATGAAAAATAAGAACATACGTTGCTTTTTAAATCTGCCAAAATTAATTTAAAAGAAATTTTCATTAAGCCCCAAGGTCACCCGCCCTGAGATAATAAAAGCACTACTTGGAAGTTAATGAATCAATTAAAGCTGTTATGTATTGATCATCAAACGCCTCTAACACTTGTCCCATCACACGTCCGCAGGCCCGTTGGGTTCGACAGAATCATATTTCAAAACAGCGGCCGCGACCGTTCGTCCATTGAAACATCGAACATTGAACATACAGTGGATATCTGCCGGAAAGATTAATAAGGGCCTCTATCGCATGCAAAGTGAGCTGACGTGAATGAGTGATTAATCTCTAAAGACATTCGATGTAATTGAATGTTCGCAATGGAGAAGCGTCGCATAAATCTTCATTAGAACAACTTTACCCATGTTGCACTCTGCTCACCGGAATTTCCGAACGATATGTCAATTCGGTTTTTTTCTATTTGTTTTTTTGTCCTATTCAAAAAGTATATTTATTTAAGCATGGTATTTTAATTTATTTTGTAAAACAAAAAGGAATGGTCTCAATAGTTAGTTCTAATTTAAGCAAGGATAGTTGGTAATGTTGCTAAGGGTCTTTATTAAACTGAAAAAAAACATATCTTGCTTTCATCGAAATAAAATCTATTTTTTAGCCAAAATTCGGATATTTTTAAAATCAAATAATGAAAATAGAAATTCGGCTTAATAAGATTTTTTCGTCCAAATTTAATGCTTTGTAAGATTTGGTCATGGATTTTTTGAAAAAAAAATTTCTTCCTAGGTTGCAAGAATAAATAAGGTAAAAAAGTCAGTTTTCTGTGTTATTTAAGCGGCAAAACTTCAGATTCGATGAGGGACCTCTTAAAATTGAAATTATGAGCTCCGCTTTTAACAGAATATTTGTTCGGACATATTCTACGATATTTTGGGTGGAGAGCAAGAAAAAAGAAATATCGAGTTTTTTTGGCACACCCTAATGTATATGGTATTTTTTTAGTTTAATTAAGACCCATAGCAAAAAATATATATAAGAATTTGAATTTGCGCATATCGAAAAACATGTTTTTTTGTCTACATCGCAAGAAAAAGAACTGATTGAGCAAAATGATGTTCATTTTTGGATTCAGCGTACCTAAATTACTCTCAAAAAGTTGTTGGTTGCCATGCACCAAACAGAAATTTTATTTTTGTCGGCCTGTGTTATGGAGCCATGGAAATATAATCGGAATTTTCCTTTTGTTTCAGCAAGCACGAATTTAGTTTTTCAGCTTTGTCAACTTTTTAATGATATTCAATAGTTTTGGTTTAAACTTTTAGACTATACTTTGCAAAAATAAAATTGTAAACATCCACTTTAATATTTTGTACTCACTCCCAAATCTATTATCCACCGTGCAATAGTACGCTCTTTTGCATTTATTGCATATATGATTTCTGTTTGAAATTAGGAACGAATTTTATTTGCAGGTTTGAATGATTTGTTGTAGTTTTGTGGTTCATTCGTAAGGGAAAATGACCTAAAATGTTTTGCATAGCTATTTTAAACTGGAATATATATTTATACAAAACATACTTGAAAAAAGACAACTTTGGTGATATGTTAAACAAATATTAGAAATATTCTCCAACACCAAAACAAAACACAAAGTACTTAAATTACTTTTACTGGCATCTTCAGAAGCGAAGTGTAATTAATGTGATTCAGGTTAATGAAATACGTACAGGGTGTTATAGAAGTCGCGCACCACGTTGAAGCTGTATGATCTACGGATCCCCAGGAATCGCAGAAATTTGCTTTAAAAAATTAACCTTCTTTATTTAAAAATATACAGGAGACACGTATTTTTTTAAATGGCAACAGTGCGTACTAATAAATTGGAAGATTAATTCCTCTGTGCTAGTTCAAAAATTTAACAAGCGGGGCACCAAGGGGAATTACCTAATTTAAGTACACTGAATCTAATGGTGTTAATCGTTTTTTTAGGTTAGCTCTTGTTTTCGAGATATTTTAGATATAAATTGTAGACCCAAGAACAAAAAAAAACATTATTTTTCCATTTTTAGATCATTTATTGAATTTAAATTTATGAAAACAGATATATATATATATATATATATACAGGGTGTTTCACATACCTGGTCCATTAAAAACAAAATGCCATTGGCGGCAGGTATTATACCATTTTAAATTTTTATTATTTTTTTTTACTAAATTTAAAAAAAAATAGAAATGGTATAAAATCTGTAATACTTGAATTTGAAATTTGTCGATAAACTTCAGTGAATTAAATATTGTACCACTTTAATTTGAATTATCTTAATTTGGGGGGGCAGGAGGCTGGGGGGCACACTTAAAACTAAATTTTTTTCGCAAACTTCAATTTAAATTCTGCTTGCGCAGAACTTGTCTATATAATTTCATTATAAACTCATATAAATTTGATGTGGGTCCCATGTCTAATAACTGAGATATTGGTGTGCCCAAAATCCACCAGCCGCCACTTTAAATGCTACTTCCGGTTTATCCGGAAATGATATCAACTTTTTTATTTTAAATAAAACACCCTATATATTTTTACATTTTTAAATTCTACATACAATTCTAATTAAAATTACTATACCATGTCCTAAAGTGAATAGTTTAAGGGTTATTCATTTTTTTTGGTTAAAATTTGACAAATTCGCGTCAATCAAAAATAGCCTATAATTTTTTTTATTTCCACCTTCTTAGTAAATTACATTTTTTAGGTTAATTTTGTTGTTTTTGTATCCAAGTAAACGATACATTATGGGAACAGACCTGTAATATTTTACGGGCTTGTATAAAAGACCTGTAAAGTTTTACAGGCCTGTAGAAAAGCAATTTATGAAATGAAATGACACATTTGACACAATAATTGAAATTTTAAATTTGAAAATCGTTGTCTTAAGGTGAAAATAAAAGTTTGTACGTTTCACGCTTTGCAATTAATCTTTACTAGGCTCACTGAATTATGGGGTTCGCTCCTGCATCGCTCACCCCACAAACTCCCAGCTCGCCCGTAAAGATTCATTTACAAAGCTTGACACGTAAATAACTATTATTAGGTTTGCGAATATTAGGTTGGAATTTTTGGAATCTTAAAACATTGTTTAAAAGATTCCATGCCAATTCTTTAACTTTTTTTAACAAATCACTTGAGAAAACCCAGGGCAAATTAGCCTAACTTGAAAGGTTAATAACTTTTTTATTTTAAATGTAACAACCAGTATATGTTTAACTAATCAAATAGTAAATTAAAAAACCTTTCGATTGATGTTACTATTACCTATACTTAAAGTTAATAATTTTGGAGATATTTAACAATTTCTAAAATTTTAAATATTATTTTGTATCAAAAAACCTGTGACGGGTGAGTTGACGGTATCTATGGTTACCACGTAATCTGTCATTGTTTGAAATTGAAAGTGAGCTCCGTTGCCGCTGATCGTTGTTTATATAAACAGTGTGTATAAACAATGTTACTTTTTGCATTATAATTCTTGGAGGTAGAAGTTATCATAAAAAACATAGGAAAGGCGACTTGGCAATCAGGGCCGTATTCCAAACGTTTAATATTCTAGTTATAAAAAATTATGAAAAATTGTTTGAGAAAAAAATCAAAAAATCGACCAAATTATTTTTTTCAAGAGTTTCTTTTCAATATGTCAATTTTTATCAATGTATGGTTTTAAAATGAAAAAAATAATGTTTCTTTGTGATGCTTGGATCTACAATTTAATTCTAAAATATCTCCAAAACAAGAGCTAACCTAAAAAAGTTACTAGTACCATTGGATTTAGCGTATTCGAAGTAGGAAGGTAATCCCCCTGGGTGCCCTGCTTGTTAGAAAAAAAAGTTTCCGATTCGAGCACAGTGTTCTTAATTATCATGACAACAAACAACAAAATTTAAAAGTGACAAATTCGTTACTTTTACTTAAAGGTTATTTATTTTATACCAGACTTGACAGAACAAATACAGGAACCAATAAAACCATAGATTAAATTTATACAAAAAGAAACAAATATTAACATTGAATTGACACTTGAGTCAATTGACAATTGACACTCATGCTAAATGAAATACATACATACATACATACATACCCAGTATTACTCACTAAAGAAATACATATCACTATTTAACAGAAAAGCTGACGGAATGTAATTTTGAATTATAACAGTCAATCATTGTCTATGATGTAATGTCAACAGATAACTATCAATTAACCAATTAATTGTTGTGATAATTAATTGTTGCACATCATGTTACCAAACACATGCATATTGTCAAAATAAAAATTATAAAATGCATTTTTTCATAGGATGAAACATAAATTACCAATAAAAACATTTTATCTAATCTATGTATAAATACGACTTAAAAGAATATAATTAAGGTGAACCTATTATTTTTATACTTGAAAAAGGACACTTTGGTAATATTTTAAATAAATATTAGAAATATTTCCCAACTCCAAAACAAAAAACAAAGTGCTTAAAGTACTTTTCGCCAAAGATGTTGGCATCTTCAGAAGCGAAGTGTAACTGAAGATGCCAACATAGTTTGCGAAAAGTTTTTTAAGCACTTTGTATTTTGTTTTAGTGTTGGGGAATATTTTTAATATTTGTTTATTAATTTTATGAATAAAAACTCAATGTTTACGCTCTTATACAGGTTGTCCCCGAATATGAGGGCAATCTTCCGTATTTAGATATTCTTCTTCTTCTTCTTTCTTTCTATTTTCGGTATTTTCAACCTTGGTGCTTGAAATCTAGTCCATGTGACCATATGCTTGTTTTAACGTCTCACGGCTTCAGAAAGAACTACCTCCGCCATTCGACAATGTGGAAATTTCAATCTTGAAACATCCATTCAATCATTTATACAATTCACAAAATACCTCACTAAAAGATCAAAGCTTGCGATATTGTTAACAAATACAGGTATATTTCTACCCCGGGAATCCAATTTTGTACCCCCCGGTTCGCAAAGTCAGCTATGTTTCACACTTTTCATCGAGCGATGCGCAGCCCACGGCGTACAAAACCGAACTCCGTATTTAGATATAACACGTAAAAATAATATGACAAGTTCCTATAATTTTTTTTTCCTACAGCCCACAGTAGTAAATAAATATTATTTTTTTTCTTTTATAATGTCTTAAATAGGATAAAATACGTATAAGTAAGCATCGTTTTACATCAAAAACTTAAGGCTTTTATTTTTTATCGCATTTTTATATCGTAAAACACACCGTTTTGCGGAAATTATTTTATAACTTTTAAAAGGACACAATATTTATTTTATTTTAGGTATGATTTATTTAATAACATAAATCCAAAAAATAGAAACGTTTAATTTTTTAACGTGTGTTTTATAACTCTTTGGCGGAAATAATTTTATTTTTTATTACCATGATATTATAAATATAGATATATTATAACAATATGTTATATTGTAAAAACACTACTTTTAGTTATTTTAATCATTAAAAAATACAAAAAAACTAAATAAATTATATTAACAATTCCTAAACTTCATCTCGAAGTTCGTATTTTATACATGATATTTTTTTCCTCTAAAATGTAATAGTCCAACTTAAATTTGCTTTCAATATACAGGGTGAATCGGAAGGATCGCACTAAACTATATTCTACACATCAAAATAATAAAAAAAACTCAACTGTTCTTATCCGATTCTTATTTGTTTTCAAGTTATAGCGAAATTTTTTAAATAAATTATTATCTAATGTTCTTTGAAAAACCATGGAAACAAAGTTTTTGTTTCCAAAGTTATACATATTGTTTAAATTTAAAAGGCCTAACGGTCAGCGTCAGTGGTATTTTTGTAATTTTCCAGTTTAAATTTTTTTAAAATGCTAAAAGTTTATTCAAATTTAGAGTATGCTAATATGATTTTTGTTTATTGTTTTTGTAATGGCAATGCCACAGCTGCTGTAGAAGAATATCGGCGACGTTTTCCACGTGAAAGGGCTCCCGACAAAAACGTGTTTATTCGAGTTTTTAACAAACTTTGCGAGACTGAAACTCTTCCAAGTGCTAAAATAACATCTGAAAAAGCTGATCGACAAACTTTAGAAGAAGTGAAAAATATTTTGGATCTAGTGGAAGAAGATGCAACGAGTAGCACCAGAAGAATCGCTCAATTGGACATTTCACAAAAACGGGTAATACACACACTTCACGAGCAAGGCTTATACCCATACCATTTACAAAGAGTACAGTTTCTACACCCGGAAGATTTGCTAAACGTGTGGAATTTTGCCGGTGGGTAACTAACAATCGTAGAGTTGTATCGCGTATACTTTTTACTTATGAAGCAACATTTACCCGTGACGGCATTAATAATACGCACAACTCTCACGTATGGTCTGACGAAAATCCCCATGCTATAGTCGAAACCAATTTTCAGCACAGGTTTTAAGTAGGTAAATGTGTGGGGTGCTATGATTGCTGGGTATTTAATTGGCCCTTTTATCATGGAGAATCGCCCCACAGGGGAACACTACCTTAATTTTTTAATAAATGAGTTGCCAGGATTACTAGAGAATGACCCTCTAAACGTAAGAAGGAGCTCCTGTACACTTCGCTCGTGAGGTCAAGCAACACTTGAATGAAATGTTTCCAGAGCGTTGGATTGGTCACTGAGGTCCAATTAGTTGGAAGTCCAGATCTAACACCACTAGATTTTTGTTTATGGGGTTGGTTTAAAACAGAAATTTACAAAGTTAAAGTGAATAATTCAACGAATAATTAATACTGGCGCAGTTCTTAAAGAAAAACAAGAAGGACAAGCAACAGGCGCTGTTCGCAGACGTAGCAGAGCATGTTTAGAACTCAATGGGGGTATTTTTGAACACCTTATAAAAAGTCATAACTATTAAACAAATGTTACCGTTTCATTTTTTTATTTTTTTATCACGCTTTAACTTCAAAACACATGAGAATCGAATAAGAACATTTGAGTTTTTTAAATTATTTTAATGTGTAGAATGCAGTCCTAGAGTTCGGTGCGATCCTTCCGATTCACCCTGTATATGTAAAATATTATTACCTTACAAATCATATATATAGCATTTTTAAGGTAATAATATTTTTATCTATGAAAGCGAATAATTTTTTACTTAGGTAAAAAAATATTATTATTATTATTATTATTATAATTTGTTTTGAGTTGCTAATTAATTAATAAACCTAGGTAGTTTGTATATGTATATATTTTTTGATAATATTATAAACAAAATACAAAATGTAATACTTGTTTAAATATTTATAATAATAAATAAATTCAACTAAAACCTATGAGCATAGATCTAAAGGTTCGAAAATCTTGAGTGCGTAGACAGTGCCTTAGTTAGTTAGGGGCTACCGCGATTTAAACATGCAGCGCGATAAATTAAAAATCATAACATTTTCATATGCACGTATAGTATCCAGCTAATTTTTTGTGTGCATATAAAGTAAAGTTAATCCTAGTTAAATTCCTATATGATTTTTTTTTCTTAATTTTATTAATGATTTTTTAAAAGGTTATAATTTTTAATTTTAAAATAATTTTCTAATAAAATGGGATTTTTTATATAGATTAAGGTGTGATTTAAACATATATAAAAAATAAATATACATTTTTTTGGTTTATTATATGTGTGCGTAATTTTTAGCCAATTTTACTGTTTTAAAACACTCCACTATGAGGTATTATACAACCAAAACAGAATTATTCAAAAAAATTTTTTACCGAAATTTATTGGTTTGAGATGTTTTTAACAAATTGTCGTCATAAAAGTTCCAAAAATAAAAAGTTTTTAAAAATGTATTTTTGCCGCGGCCCCCCCTACGGAGATACTTTTTTAATAACTTTTAAAATACAAGGTGGAACATCCTGTACTATTAAATGCACAACAATAATATTTTTAGTCAGCTTAAACCTTAAACTAAAAAAGGTAATCTTGATCGACATCGATAAAATGTATACTGTTTACGAAAAAAAAGAATGTTTTTGTACAATAGGCTTTTTTACATTTTTTTTTACATTTACCGATTTAAATAATGATTGTAGTGTCAGTTAAAAATAGAGTTTTTTGAAATTTTCGATCCTTTTTTTTCTTTCCAGGGTCGTCCGTTATGGGCCGGTATCTCCGTAGGGGGGGCGTAGACAAAATTTTTTAACATAAAATATAAAACCATAGTAAAAACTTCATTCTAAAACCATACATAAAGTTAACTGCACTATATGTATAGGCATTTTAATTTTTAGCATTAATACTGGTCAACACTTTTTTAAATTATTTTTAGTTTATAAATATAATGTGTGCGGAAAGTTTCACTTTATTGCACGATTAAAGTTAATTGTAATTCTAGTGCCACATACATCGTACTTTTGTAACAATAAGTGGTCTTTGAGGTCCTTATTAACTGTTTAACTAATAAGGTTTAGATTTGGACGTGTTCCAGATAAATCCAATTAATGTTTCTCAAGAGAGTTATACGTCTATACATTAACTTACAAGGGTTTGATAATAAACTTATTTGAATTCATGGTGCTTTGTTATTGTTTACAAAGGGAGTTGAAGGTGGATGCTCTACAGACCCCCGGAATCTCAAAAAACTGTTTAAAAAATTCAACCTTCATTATTTAAAAAGATATAAGAGCCTTATCTGATGTACAGAATGTTCACAATGGTTTTATTAGGAATTAATGTTTCATCTTATGAAAAAATGCTTGCGTTTGGCAACTTGATGTGCAATGTGCAATTGATTATCACAAAAGTTAATTGGTTAATTAATTGTTATTTGCTGACATCACAGTATAGACAATAATTAACAGTTAAAATTCAAAATTAAATTTTGTTAAAGCATTTCTGTTAAATATTGATATGTATTCCGTAAGTTAGTACTACTCACTAAGTATGTTGTCATTTAGCCTGTGGGTGTGCCAATTGGCAGGTAATTTTAACGTTTGTTTAGATTTTCTTCATTGGTTTAATCAATGGTTTTATTAATTCCTGATAGCCGTGGCGGCTAGTGTCAGAATGGCAGATGGTGCAAAAGAAGAAAAACGCAACCATACAACTAAATATCATAAATAGTTTGATTAAATTTACGGCAGCGATATTTTGGTCCACTTCCACTTTTTCAATTTTAAAATCAAGTATAGGCCAGCCTAATCCTTTAATTTGTAGTTTTTTTTTCGAGCGAAAAAGTACCAAAAAGAGTTTTTATTTATTGTAATTCACCAATATTTCGTCACCTGAGAATTATAGTGTTCTATCTGCATTTTCTTTTTTTTATTCAGGTTAGTCTTGTTTTAAGTATTAAAGATGCATATTGTTCTATCTATATATAATTGGGGTAGAAATTGTATAGTTTAAGCCTTAAACTTTACAATTTCTACCCCAATTATATATAGATAGATCAATATCATCTTTAAGACTTAAAACAAGACTAACCTGAATAAAAAAAAGAAAATGTAGATAGAACACTATAATTCTCAGGTGACGATTTATTAATTAAAAGTTCGCCAACACACAACCATTTATCTAATTACGCAATGTAATATATCGCGTAAATGTTAATAAATTCAAATCAAACGACTGAGCTGAGTCGCTGACCATGGCATAATCTTTCCTTTGATTTTACCAGACGTTTTAAAGATAAAAAAATATATTTTGAAGAAAACAAGGTGGTGCAATGCCTCCGTGACACTACCTCACGAGCCGCCACAGCTTCTGTGAAGTCTGATGTAAAAAAATAAACTCTAAATTACCTCGAAGTAAAAGAAACGAATTTGACACTTTTTAATATTGTTGTTTGTTGTCATGATTATGAAGAGTGAAACTACCTACAGTTAATTTTTTTTATTTGTACTATTGTTTTTTAATTAAGTTGGTAGCTTATGCCAGTTTGATTTTATTTTTAGTATTTAAAAAATTGTACTTTTGCTGAAGACGTTAATTAAATAGGTACTATGACACTGTAAAATTCTGCCCAACTATGGAGAAAGGCAGTAACTGCTAAACAAGAAATCTGTGGAAATTTGGCATAAACTAAATTTTTATAAAAAGCAGTAGATATTTAATTGATTTATTTAACTTATGAGATAGTTTACTGCATTTCTTAGTTGAATTAAGATACAAAATGTCCATAGCTTTATCATAGCACAAGAAAACGCGTTAATAATTTTTTTGTAGTTACTGCCTTTCTCTTAAAAAGATAACTATGCCAAAAATAATATCACATTCTAAACTAAAGCATGGCTTTCAAAAAGAAAAGTAATTTAATTTAAGATGTAATTTAATGTAACTTAAAAGTTAAAAACCCAAGAATTCTTTGTAAAGTTCATACAGTGATGTAATTTAAGACTATTTAATAGTTGGCCAACTTTTATTTTTTAAATTAAATTACGTTATTTCAAGGTTATCAAGGTTATTAATTCACCTATTTTGGGAGAATCTAACCTATTTTGTGTAAACGGTTTTAATAATAAGAAAAATAGTTTGAATCAAACTATTTTTCTTATTATTAAATTTTAATGTGGCGGCTGGTGGATTTTGGCACACCCATATCTCAGTTATTAGACATGGGACCCACATCAAATTTATATGAGTTTATAATGACATTATATAGACAAGTTCTGGGCAAGCAGAATTTAAATTAAAGTTTGCGAAAAAAAGTTGGTTTTTAAGTGCAACCCCCAGCCTCCTGCCCCTCTAAATTAAGATAATTCAAATTAAAGTGGTACAATATTTAATTCACTGAAGTTTATCGACATATTTCAAATTTTATTAAAAAAATTCAAGTATTACAGATTTTATACCATTTCAAATTTTTTTTAATTTAGTAAAAGAAATAATAAAAATTATAAATGGTAAAATAGCGTTATACGAATTCCTATTATCTACTCCACCATTGATAAGCTCTGACTTTATGGCGTTATAGTCACGGGCTGAAGTTATGAACAGTGGATTTTGGCTGATGTTGGCTTTATTATAAATTGGGAAAACGTAAGGTTAAATCCGTTGATATTTGATAGATTTCAAATTTTTAACAAATAAAATTGCCATTAAATTCTTTGCTTTTGTCGTAGATAAAGTATAGTATGCAACTCGTTTTAATAACATCTCCAGACACTCGTTTTTATTAAACACTCGCTTCCCAAGCTTTCTCGTGCCTAATAAAACTAAAATTGCGTTTATAAAACTTGATACATAATATACTATTAAAATAAATATATGTGAAGAACGGTTTAATTAAAAAACCGACAATGATTCTGAAAGGCATTAAGAGTTTGTTAGAGCAGTAATAAAAATGAGACTTTATTTTGTCGTTTTTACAAAACTAGGCAATTTATAGTGAGATAAAGCTCGGTGGAGCCCATTGTGTTAAGCTGGAAATACCATATGAAAGATGCCTCTTGCCTTACTTTTCCTGCTCGTTTCATTTTACCTATACTAAATCTACTTTTCGACATTCCATCCGTTACGTCTACAGGGATTTATTGACTTCCACTTGCTAGTCCGCAGTTAATAATTTATTTGTATAGTAAGAAGCTAATAGTGATAATAATAATGCCCTTGCAATGGTTTGTTCGATTTCTGCTAATAAAGCAGTTAATTTTATTTGGTCTTATGTTGTTTATAACCATTATTTTTATCTTCTTGGTTGTTAATTATTTTAAACAATTTTAAGAGAAATATATTTGAACAAAGATCTAAGTGGTATTATAGTAGACATAAAAGACCGTTAAATAAATTCATTCCGTTTTTGATCTCTAATAGCGAGTTTACACATGCATGGATTTACTTCTAAAATAAAAAAAATTATGTAAACATTAACTTGAGTGCTTATATAAAAAATACAGAAAGCAGCAAAACAATTAACCGTTAAATAAATTCATTCCGTTTTTGATCTCTAATAGCGAGTTTACACATGCATGGATTTACTTCTAAAATAAAAAAAAATTATGTAAACATTAACTTGAGTGCTTATATAAAAAATACAGAAAGCAGCAAAACAATTATCTAAATATTATTAAAATTATTGCAGAAATATGATTAGGTTTTACAATCAGATAAAATATTTAAGTCCCAAAATACAAAACACATTACCTACTCTTTTATCCCAAAAAGTTAAACCTGTGTTAATAAGCATCATTTTATTGAATTATATTTGATACAACTCAAGATGTTTTAAAAACAGATAAAATGTGTCCATTTCCATTTCTGATTTATTAAAAAAGATGAAAATGGAACACCAAATACTCTCGTCATCAAAGAGCCATTTTTATATTTGCGTGCAGTTATGAATTAGACTTCCTTAGAAATGTCAAGCCAGATTACAACATCTAAAAATGACAAATATATTTTCCTTTAATATATTTCGTCTACAAGGTTATGGAGGTGCTAATACAATGAAAGTTGTTTACAGAGGAGTTTAAAAGTATATTAAAGATACACGTTTATTAATTTGTTTAACCTTTATATTTTTCTTGGACCAAGCATCATAAGATGTAATATTTTATTGCACATATAAGCCTTAAGGTAGGTACTAAAACATTAAAGAAAAGTAATCCAACTTGATGGGCACAATAAAATTATGCCTTGAAAGTCCGGTTTGATGAAGTTCAAAAAGCGCCAACAACAACTATTATAATAATTATTATTGTATTAAGTTCCAATGCAGGTAAGAGAATTGAAGCTGTTTAATAATAATACTAATAATAATAATAATCACAATAATAACAATTATGGAAGCCGTGTCTGCGAGCCCTTAGGCCACAGTTTTGTAGCTTTGTACAACCTTTAAAATCTATTTTTTTTAAATTGCTTAAAACTTTTCCAGCGGGAGCTAATGGTACTACAGATCTGTCACAAGCATCAAAGCGTTTACAAGTCTGTCTGGAGAAGCTTAAAATGTATCGTCATGAATTAAGTACCTTAAAACGCAATAGCGAAGCAAAATTATTATGGCCCATCTGCCATAATCCCAGAGTTTACTAAAACTCGCCAAAGGAAGGTAAAAGCGATTTTGATGAAATTTACGAGGACGAACGTCTGCAAGATTCCGAAAGTTTGTTTCGAGTAAACGTATTTTATTGTGTATTTTACATCATCATAAATCAATAGAGATTTTGCTTTTTTAAAATGAATAAAATAGTTTATGTACCGCATCTTTGAAGAATTTAATTAATATATACTTATTGAACAGGGATATGTTTGTCGATTTGTATAAAAAAACGACTACACTTGCAAAATAACTATCTGCCAACGATCTTTTTCAAAATTAATATTATTACAAACATATTTCAGGACTTCAATAGGACAAGAAATGTAAGCAATACTGTCAATCGAAGGTTCTTTGGCCCGATATTTGAAAATAATTGACAATTTTGATGAAATGCAAGCTCGAACGAAACAGTTTTTTTTATTTTTTTTAATAATATTATAAAATCAACTGGTAATACTTATTTCTTTCGTTACAATTGTGCCATTAAAAAAAGTTTGGATTGCACAACAAAGGGTCAGATGTCAGATCAGAAAAAATAATTTTGTCAGATGTCAGATATCATCTATGTTACTTTTATTGATGTTAGATCAATAAAATAGTTATTTATGTATCAAGGCAGTATTCGTATTTTTTATCACGAATGTGGAAATTATTTGCCGAGGTGAAAGCCGAGGCAAATAACCACGTGAGTGATAAAAAAATGACTTTAATGCCGAGGTGCATATTAAATTTTATCCGAAATCACATTTAATAATACTAATAAACAATATTGATGATTAAATCAAATGTCGTTTGAATGTAGGAAATGTCTACGTATACTGTTTGTTGCGGCAGTTATTGTAGGTATATTTGCCGCCGCGGCGATTTTTTAATCTAATTAATAAAATTAACTTATAATTTTTATTAAACAACATTTTATAAAATGGTCTAATCGACCTCCGCGGCGGTGCTTTTTTTAAATATTATTTAGTTGCTGCTGAGGAGCAGTAGACACATCTTAAAATCTATAATGGGTTGCATACAATACTCGTATTAAATCGGCAGTGAAGTTCTACTTTAATGCCGATTTCTTTTACCTTACTGCCGATTGTTGACTACTTTACAGCCAATTTCGGATAATAGTACATATATTAAAGAACTAATGTCATAAGACGTCATTTTATCGCACGCGGACAATTTATTTGTAATGGACGAGTGCCACAAAAGGTCTTATGTCATGAGTTCTTTATGCTATTTTATCTATTTTTCAAAAAATCTATAAAAAATTAATTTTATACCTTATATTTAATTTGGTCGAATTTTACTTTAGATAGTCATTAGTTTGACAGTTAATGTCAAAAGCGATTCGCCATGTCGTCCTTAATTTACTTATTTACAATAAGCGGCTGTTAATGTTAAATAAGAGAAAAAGGATTTTCTTTGGTGGTAAACAAAATTTATTGCCAGAAGTCTCGTAAGTACTAGAAAAATCATAAAAATATTATAACCAATATGCAAAATATTATTTTACTAGTATGCTGCCAACCTATAAAATCAAAATTTTGGGTGGGGTAAAGTATCTTATTACAGCACCGAAACCGGTGTTATAATAAAGTAATTATAAACGCAAAATAGATAAATACTTTTAAACTTAAAATGGAGCTTTTAATTTTAATTTTATCTTAAATAAATTTAAAGAAAACCATAAAAAAATCTAAAATTCGTCTTCATTATTTTTTAACTAATAGATTTAGACTTATTACAGCGGGTATAATTTATGGCTCCTCTGATATATTAACCGCACCACTTCCATAGAATCTGACAGGTTCATTAAAAATATTTTGCCTTAATAAATTAACGAAGTTTCAAAGTAATTAATTGGATTAAAATTGCTACTATACTGCTGTAATTTCGCTGTAATTTATTGATTTAATCAATACCGGGATGAATTTAAAAACGCGCGCAAGATTATATTAGAGATAAACAATTAGAGATCGGACTTTTAGGTGCTTAAAAAAAACAGGGACTCAAAAAAGGCAAAATAGACATAAAAAGACAATAAGTATAAAAAATATATAACAAAACATTAAATTTATAAAAATCTAATTTAACAAAATATCAATGCATTTTTGATGTTTTTGTTGGTTTATTTGCAATTAGAGTAGCAAACAATCATTTCTGTTAAATTATGTCGTTTATCCGATAAAATATTCTTGTGAAAATAAGATCGGCGCCATTGCTCTGATAGGTCAAAATAAAGCTTTGCAAAGGTCTTGCGTTCAAATCGGTGCCGAGCCATAGGCTTTGCTATGGTCGGAGCGATGATCTGCACTTCAGTGTGTCTGCACACTAGAGTCTTCTGTGTATTTAGCTATAACAATACTAATAATAATTTATTGATGTAAAAAAATACAAGATCTTTGTACAGGTCAGATGGATAGAAATACCCATTTTATTATACAAATGTATATACACACATGATCAAAATTGTTGCATATTTTTGTATTTTAATTTTCGCTTTGTATAACGTTGTGTTTTTTGTTGTTTTGGAATAATATTTCATTTAATTGTTATAATACGTAAAATAAAGAAAATTTAATATATTGAAGTATTTTTGTAGGAAATAATAAAAATAAAAGTTTCGGAACCAATCATCCTCCTCGAAGACGATAGTTCCGACGAGGATGATGACTTTGACGACAGTATTTAGATAAATAATTTATTGACAATAAAATACATAGTGTTCATTACAATTATATACAAATTTTGAGAAAATAATCACCTTCATTCTATAAATAAAATTTATATTTAAAATGTTTTTTCACCTAAATCGTTTCTGTTAATAAATTGTTTTACTTTTTAAAAATTATATTTAGTTTTATTTTTAATATTTCCTATAAAAATATATTCTTTAATATATTAAATTTTCTTTATTTTACGTATTATTACTATTAAATGAAAATTTATTCCATAACAATAAAAAACAGAATGTTATACAAAGCGAAAATTAAAATACAGAAATATGCAACAATTTTGATCATGTGTGTATGTGTGTATATATATATATAAATATACATATCGTCAAAAGTCTTGGCCCCCCTAGATATTTAAAAAAATAATATATATAGTGGATTCTATTCTTTATTTAAGTACCAAAATAAGTGATACACAAACTTTTTAATTTTCTTTCCGAATAATGCAGAATAAAACAAATGAAGAAAAATGTGAGAAAAATTATTTTAAAAAATATTTATTTTAAGAAAAAACTATTACGTGAAGAAAAAAAATTAACTCAGTACTCAGTATGATCTCCTCTTCTTTCAATTAATTGGCCAACACGTCTTGGCATCCCGCGAATCAGGTTATTAATGAAAATTTAAATTTTAATGATCTGGCATATTGTGCCACTCTTCTTGAACAGCTGTAGTCAAGTCCTGAAGGGTAACAGGTGGATTTTCTTGATTGGATATTGCTCTTCCAAGATAATCCCATACATGTTCAATGTCTGGTGAGTTTGCTGGCCAGTTCATTCTTTGGATATTTCCTTCCTGCAGCATGATTTCTACCCTTTGTGTGCGGTGTGGTCTGGCATTATCGTCTTGAAAAAAGATTGAATAATTGGTTCGATAATGTTTTCTACGTATATGGTACCTGTCATTGTTCGCTAAATTAAAATAAGGGGGGTACGGCGACCATACATTATACCACCCCAGAACATCACTGATCCGCCTTGATAGGGAACAATTTCTCTGACGAAAGTAAGTCGTTCTTGCCTGCCTGGACTCCTCCAGACCCTTTCCCGCCGACTATCGCTGTGTAATCCAAATCGTGACTCGTCCGAAAAAAGGACGTTGCGCCATTGTGGTAAAAGCCAGTCCCTGTGCTCTTGAGCACATTGGCGACGTACAGCTCTATGCTGGGGTGAAAGTCTAGGCACTCTTAAAGGTCTTCTTGACCTTAGATTTGATTAATGTAATCTTCTTCCTATGGTACTTGTCGAAACTATCCCGTGGTATGTTCTCAAAAAATGTGTTCGAAGGGCTGTTACCATTATTCTTCGGTTTCGTCTGGTGAAATTAGCCATATAATGATCTTCCCTCTCTGAAGTAACTCTGGGTCGACCAGTGACCGGTCTTCGCGCAATGCTACCGGTTTCCATAAAAAGGTTTACTATGCGCCTTACCGAAGTCCGTGGCATATTCAGACGATGGGCAATCTGATGATTGGACAAACCCTCTTTATGTAAGGTCACTATTCTTGCCCGGTCAAAATCAGAAATCGGATTACCTGGCATTAATGCATACAATACAATACATACAATTTTATCGATGTCAATTTAAAACTGATTTCTTTAAAACCACACGGAAAAAAATCTATACTGATTCCAAGAAAATTCAACTCTATCCAAGTATAGCTTAGTTTCCCTATTCCGCAAGTAAATTTATACTTGTTTCAAGTATCCTCATATTCTTATAAAATAAAGATAGCTTCGGTTTAATCTAAGATTACTGCTATACTAAAAATAAGAAACACACTAATTTTGAATTAAGTATACAAATTTGTCTTCAATGAAGACTACGGTATTCTTGTTGTAACGTTAGTATGTACTTCATCAAAGTATAGTTTCTTTGTAAAATCTTTACAGTATTCTTGTTTTAAGAATATATTTTATTTAAAATTTATTTATTTATACTTATTGTAAGTACACGCTTTACTTGCATAAAATGCTTGTATTCCTCCTTATCCTTTTTTATATTTGATAAAAGTATAGTATATATTTAAAATAACTTTACACTATTCTTAAAGAAAGTGGTTGATTGAAAAAAAATATTCCCTCCTCTAGCGACTCGGAATAATTTTTACAAAAAAAAAACATTCGTGACCCTGAAAAATATTTGTATTAATTATCCTACCACTACGGAAAATACAAGTGAAAGTGAAAATATAATCGTTATGACAGTAATTTAACAGTATTTTTGGCAGATTATTTTAATTATTTTAATGTACTAAAGTACTAAGTATAATAGGCACTGATATCACAATAGGTTTATTACCTAACAGTCTTAGAGGTATTAGAAAAAGTACTGTCAATTTATATAAATTCATTCTTTCACGGTTAATTAACATAGATACTATATTTTACATTTTATTTTTTTAAGTACCTAGGTATCACATTTTTGGTGCTATATGTAAAGGTAAGGTTTTTAATCACAATAGTTATTATTTTTTTAAGTAGGTATTTTTATTGTCAGTAAAATTTATCTCCAGCTAAATAATTTGTAAAATGAGTCTCTAAGAAGGCTACCATTATCATCGTAGATGGTTTGGTGTTAATTCTTAAATTTTTTCTCTAACCTTGATCCTCAATCCTATTTTTGGAATTAATTCCTTTAAATTCTCCTCGCTTAGGTTTACCGTAATATCGAGATCAATCTCGTTTTCTAAAACAAAAATAATATAGCTGAATTGGAGGCTATAGCCTATATATAGCCTATATATAGCCTATATATAGCCTATATATAGCCTTTCTGCTGTTTATGTGCTATTGTCTATTACCT
The DNA here is from genome assembly GCA_921294245.1 of Brassicogethes aeneus. NCBI lineage: Eukaryota > Metazoa > Arthropoda > Insecta > Coleoptera > Nitidulidae > Brassicogethes > Brassicogethes aeneus. The sequence goes on from OV121137.1 coordinate 27,825,733, forward strand.
GTCGTATGCTATCCATTTTACACTACAGTATACCTACACCGAAAAAAATAATGTAGTTGAATTAACATTTGCCTAAATGTCATTTTTAAAAATGTTGTTTCAACAAAAAACCTATTGGATTAATCTATATTTTGGTGTTAAAGCAAAAGTCAGAGTTTGTCAAAGTTTATTTGTTCATTTGACAGTTTAAATATTAATTTAACATAAACTAATATTTTGAATTAAAATGTTTATCGTACTTTGATTTAATAGCTGGAATTTGTTGAATCAACTACTGAAATTTTTAGGATTACCTAAAAAAACTATTAAATTAACGTTTAGTTGCTCTTTAATCCAAAACTTTAAATTTGTTCATTTAACAAATTTAAAATGTTACTTTAAAATTTAAAATGTAAAATTTGCATTCATAAAATTGCCGATAATGGCGCTTCGAACACTCACGCCACGTCATTAGACAATGACGTTTTCTTACATCTCGCCTTAGTTAGCTTACGATTAGGTGTATATAAGATCAGATATCTGTTTGTTTAAGGTGTGTTCCACAGTAGAACTTTCACTACACCATATTGCCCGACACTGTTAAGACCCTCAATACAGGGCGAAACAGTCTGTCGGTATTTGAAGTAGGTGGAACACATGATACAAAGATTGTATCATGGGTGGAACACGCTCAAAACAAAAACTCTGGGCGAGGTGAAGGTTCAATTCTTTCTATTTATATATAATAATATATTATTTCCATAATTTTGTTTTGGATACCACCCACATGACAAAGAACGTTTTAGAAACATTTTGTTACATTCTCAAAAAGGTCACATTTTGAACGTTTAAAATTTACGTCTCAATCTTGTTTCATAGACAGTAAATATGTACTCTCTTTTTAAATGTGTCCCATAAATGTTTCTCGGACGTCCGGATTTCTACGTGCCCTGATCTACATTTATGAGCCATTAATTTTGTGACGTTATGGGACTGTCACCACATATACATCAACAAAACAGTAATATCGTTACGTTTAAAATGTGATGTCTATAAAACAAAATTTAATGTTCATCATTGTGACAATACTGAATTTACGTTAATTAAACAGTTCATTCTTGACGTTAAGATTAGGATGTCTCTAACACGAAATTATACGCTTGTTATTGTAATGCTATTATATTAACTTTAATAAAACCGTAAATTCGAGACGGGTCAGTCTACGTATTGCAACGACAGGTGCACCATGGTTATCGTCGCATTTTTCTAATTTTTAATTTAAATTAGTGTGTTAGTGAGAAATATTAAATACAGTGTAAGTGCTCTTGGTTAGATTGAAGGTTGTATAATTAAACATAAAAAAATATATAATGTATAATTTTCATTAATATTTCAAAAATAATTAGTAGGTACTTAAGTACTTAATTAAGTAGGTACACCTATTATAAAATATTTTAAAATTTTAATTAGTTAAATGCATAACTATTCATATTTAATTAGGTAAATAGTAAAAATATTTTTGTCCTTTCCTTCTTCCACAGATAGACAAAATCAATAATTGATTATTTGTCTCCTACAAAAATCAAGGTTAAAAAGTACCTACCTACTTATACCTAGGTAATACCTAGTAGGTATACAGCAGTTTCAATCATTCATGTTCACAATTAAGTAATATTTGTGGAAGAAGGAAAGGGCAAAAGACGCGTTGCCGTTGAGGCTTGAAGCCGGTAAACGGTAGCCATTTGTTTTGTTTTTATTCTTGTGGATTCTAGGTAGTTTATAAATAATGTTCCTTTTATTTTGTGTTGTTAGTTTTTAATTTATTTTATATTATTCTTTTTTAAGAGTTTATACCTATATATTAGCTAATATATACCTAGGTATTTATGTTTTTTTAAATTATATGAATAAAAATTTATTTTATTAAGACGTTTTTTCATTACATCCAGGTGATGTAACATTTTTTCCGATATATAAATGTTACAATAGAAGCGTAATTGTAGAGTACAGAAATTGACGTCATAAAATCTGCTAATTCATCACAGTACAGCAACGTTAATTTTGTGACGTAACAATGTTACATCTTTGAAGGCGGACATTAGCAGTCCCCATGACGTTATTAGTACGTTTATGTTACATTAACGATAATGTAACAATGTCACAAGGGACGTTTTTGGAACGTTTAGGTTGCAAGTTCTTGCCATGTGGGCAACCTTTAAAGAATTTTACATTTTCAGAATGTTAATTTAACATTTTATTGGTGTTAAGTGAATATGCTAAAAAGGTTACCTGGACATTTCAAGAAATTTACCTTAACACCCTAAGAATGTTAAATTAACCAAATTAGCAGATTAGAACAAATATTCTTATTTTGTTCATTTGACTGTTATTTGTTGTTCAATTAAACAATATAATTTGACATTTTTAGATGGTTAAGTAAACGTGCAAAAACCATTGCTTGTATTTAAAGTGCATAAAGAGTTGAATTAATATTTTTTTTGTTGTTTCAACAGCTTATTTTTTTCAGTGTATCCATTTTACACTACATTTTTACGATCATGCCTAGTTAATTACTTTAAATTAATGAAATATTATTTACTTACCCAAAAATGTGTCTAGTAAACATTCTAAGCCCCAATTTTTAAGTTTATTCTCCATTATATTAAAAATAACATCCAGACCGAAAAAGGAAAAAACTAACACACGCTACCACCATAGAACACAGGACAGAACTGAACACAGAAAGTTTCTGTCAGAAACTGCGTCTTTTCTTTTAGCGAAGCGGTCTTAGAGGGTGGACGGTATTTACTTAAGCGAAGAATTAGGTATTTGTTTTAATATTAGCTATACTTAAATACAGTATAGTGTATTCTCTGTTCTAGAGGTCTTATACTTAAATTGAAGTATAAGCGTTCTTGTATTAAATATACATATATTTAAATAAAGTATACCGAAATTTCATACAAATATACAGAATACTTAAAATAAGTGGCAATATTCCGCTTTGAGTAAAAAACTAGAGCTCTTTCATCTAAGCATTATTGTATATTTGATTTAAGTATACCAATTTTCTTTAAAATAAAATACCTTTAAACTCAATCCAAGAATACTCATCTCAAATCAAGTAACAGTTTTTCTTACAAATTAAGTATATCCCATTACTTAGTTTAAATGTACGCTAATTTCATAGAAATAATAAATATACTTAAATCAAGTTCCTAACATGAAGTATAGAACTATTCTTAAACCTAGTAAGGGATTTTTTTCCGTGCATCTGCATATTTTAGGACGATGACAATTTTTTGCAACAATATTGTTTTTATTTTTATAATAAGTAAATAAAGAATGTGTACACAAAAAATTGTCACCTTACATTGAACAAGTTAAAAGGAAATAAGGGGGGCCAAGACTTTTGACGATGTGTGTATATATATATTAGGGTGGCACAAAAAAAAAGAATATTTTTTTTCTTCTCGTCTCTTGTGAAAATATGTTGGTTTGTCATGTTTTAAGAGCCCTGTCAAAAGATCAGCACCATTAAACATTTTTTAGGGGTCGCTCAAGATTTTTAAAAATTACCAAAATCGTCAAAAATTGGATTTTTTTTTTATTTTAATATTTTTTCTCGGTCCAATAATATTTTTTAATTTAAAAATAATAATGATTCTGAAAATATCAAATCGATATTTTAATTTCTAAAGGTCGCTCAAGATTTTTTTAACTTTCAAAGTAGAGTATTTTGAATGTTTTCGAGCGACCTCTGAATATAAATATCAACGAACTTTTAGCGACCTTTAGAAATCAAAATATTGATATGAAATTTACAGAATTTTTATTATTTTCAACCTAAAAAATAATATCGAGACGAGAAAAAGAATTAAAATAAAACAAAAATTCAATTTTTGACGATTTTGGTAATTTTTAAAAATCTTGAGCGACCCCTAAAAATTTTTTAATGGTGCTGATCTTTTGACAGGGCTCTTAAAACATGACAAACCAACATATTTTCACAAGAGACGAGAAGAAAAAAAAATATTCTTTTTTTTTGGGCCACCCTAATATACATATATACATTTGTATAATATAAAGGGTATTTTCATCCATCTGACCTGTACAAAGATCTTGTATTTTTTGGCATCAATAAATTATTATTATATATTATGTATTTACTTACTAACCCTAACTGGAATAAATTCTGTATTTTGAAAACCAATTACTTTTTTAAAAAATCCAAAAACAGGTCAATTTATAAATTTACCTGGGTAAATTGTGGTAAATCTTAAAAATATAAGAAACCACCCTTTTAGGGTGCAACCAACCCTAACTATTTTTTTCAAATGCAAAGGTATATCAAGTGATACATCATTTGAAAGCTCTTTTTAATGGGAATTTATACAAATATGCAATTTTTAATTATTTTATTTTGGTACCTTAAAGAAATAAATACTTTTTTTATATCCACCAAAAACGTTGTATATTCAACCGAAAGAATGTATTTTCGTTCTTTAAAATTAGTTGCAAGTAACGTGTTCTAAATTGACCGTAAAAATGTCTTATTTAACTGAAACTTTGCGTATTGAGATTCTAATGATGATTGGATTTGGTGATAGACGTCGAAATCAGACAGAAGTTGCACGATTATTTAACAAAACGCATCCAGAATTGCCTCACATTTGCCAAGGGACTGTTAGTAAAGTAGAAGCAAAATATCACGAAAATGGTCACGTAAGAAATATTCCTAGACAACGCCAGCCTATCGTTAAAGACAATACGAAGCTTAATGTACTATTAGCAATCCAAGAAAATCCTGTTACTTCAGCTCGACAAATTGCTCGCGAGAACGATTTGAGCCACATCACTGTAATGAAGTTCAGTGGCGGATTTACAAATTTTCAAGGTATAGGCTGAATAGTTTTTGCCGCCCTTGCCTCAACAATTGTCATATCATACATTATTTTTACAATGCAACAATTTCGTTGAAATTGCACGTAAAATAATTTTTCGGTATAAGCTCGCCACGTGCACGTGCAACATTGACGTCATTGATAACATTGTAGCATTAAAAAAATACCGCGTTCGGGAAAAAAATATTTTTTGACTTAAGACTATCTCGCTATTACTGTTCAAGATTTTTTTTAATTCCAATCGAATTTTCTGAACCTACTAGTGCATATGAAACACATAATAGTCGATACATAAAATTGAAATCGGTAAAATTATTCACTAAATAATTCGAATAAAAATCGAAAAATTATATACAAACCATCCAGTTCGTAGCCTCCAACCAGTAGTAAGACTGGCATGTATGGGTTGTTAGTGGGAAGAGGGGCATATTTTTTACAATTTCGCTCATTTCACTCATAAGAAGTGTGGGCAAAGGGCGCAGAGGCAAGAGGCCGAATGGAAGTTTGCTACTCTCGGAATGTGCAATGACAAGTGAGAGAGAAAAGTCATCGACAAAATTTGTTGCAGACTTCTATCTGTAAGACATCAGAAAACCGTCATAGAAAAATCTTTTTGAATTCTATGAGGTAAAAAAAAAATCGTTCCCCAAATTTGCCGCCCCCAAAATCTGCCGCCCTAGGCTCGAGCCTACTCAGCCTGCTGGTAAATCCGCCACTGATGAAGTTACTATAGTAACTTCATTACAGTGATGTGGCTCAAATCGTTCTCGCGAGCAATTTGTCGAGCTGAAGTAACAGGATTTTCTTGGATTGCTAATAGTACATTAAGCTTTGTATACATGCTTCAAAAATGCATCCGTGTAAGATGCAAGCAGTACAGGAACTAATTGGGGATGATACCGATCGCAGAATTGAATTTTGCGAGCAAATGATGAACCTTATTAATGTTAACAAAATTTCCTTGGATTGGATACTATTTTCCGATCAAAGTACGTTTACTTTAAATGGTGAAGTTAGTCGTCAAAATTGTAGATATTGGAACGACAGCAATCCTCATTGGATTAAAGAAAATCATACACAGTATCCACAAAAGGTAAATGTTTGGGCTGGAATAATTGGTAATAGAATAATTGGTCCCGCCTTTTTAAACGAAACTCTAAATGGCGAAAGGTACTTAACTTTTCTTCAAGAAGATCTTATACCATATTTGGCAGTTCAGTTTCCAAACGAGAATGATCCAGACTTACCAGATAATAGAGTCTGGTTTCAGCAAGATGGAGCTCCACCGCACTACGCATTACCCGTTCGTCGATACCTAAATGAAATATTTCCTAATCGGTGGATTGGTAGAAGAGGTGCAGTTGAGTGGCCAGCCCGATCTCCAGACCTTACCCCGTTGGATTTTTTCCTGTGGGGTTCAGTGGCGGCTGGTGGATTTTAAGTATACCAATATCTCAGTTATTAGACATGGGACCCACACCAAATTTATAATAGTTTATATTGACAATTAATAAACAAGTTCGGCGCAAACAGAATTTAAATTGAAGTTTGCGAAAAAAAGTTAGTTTTTCCTGTCGCCTACCCTGCCTCCAGGCCCCCCTATTTGAGATAATTCAAATTAAAGTGGTGCAATTTATTATCTACTATAATTTATCGACAAATTTAAAATTTTATTCAAAAAATCCAAATATTACAAATTTTATTCGATTTTAAATTTTTATAATTTATTTTATTAAAATAAAAAAATATTTAAAATGGTATAAAAACTGTAATATTTGGATTTTTTAAATAAAATTTTAAATTTGTCGATAAATTATAGTAGATAATAAATTGCACCACTTTAATTTGAATTATCTCAAATAGGGGGGCCTGGAGGCAGGGTAGGCGACAGGAAAAACTAACTTTTTTTCGCAAACTTCAATTTAAATTCTGTTTGCGCCGAACTTGTTTATTTAATGTTAATATAAACTATTATAAATTTGGTGTGGGTCCCATGTCTAATAACTGAGATATTGGTATACTTAAAATCCACCAGCCGCCACTGGTGGGGTTACCTTAAAAATAAAGTTTATGTAACCAAACCAACTAATATTGAAGATCTTAAAGAGAGTATCCGACACGAAACTTCTTTAATATTACCTGAGATGTTGGAAAAGGTTAAAAATAAATTTTATAATCGTCTAGGATTTTGTCAAGAAACCAGAGGAGCTCATTTTGAACATCTTTTATAATAATTCCATATTTATCATAACATGAAGTTTTTATTATTTATAATTGTACAAAAATAAAATAATTAAAAATTGCATATTTGTATGAATTCCTATTAAAACAAGCTTTCAAATGATGTATCACTTGATATACCTTTGCATTTGAAAAAAAAAGTTAGGGTTGGTTGCACCCTCGAAGGGTGGTTTTTTATATTTTTAAGATTTACCACAATTTACACAGGTAAATTTATAAATTGACCTGTTTTTGGATTTTTTAAAAAAGTAAGTGGTTTTCAAAATACAGAATTTATTCCAGTAAATACACATACTTTATTTATTCCAAGTAAATACACATACTTTTTTCTGTAAAATCTGTTACGCTTTTTTTTCGCTGGGAACAACACTGGTTGCCTATCGTTTCATGTCTGAGTTACTGTAATCTTCCACCAAATAGAGCTTGAAAAAATCTGTTGATGCCATATAGTAAGTCAAAATCCACGTTTTTGAGTTACTATAGTCTTCGTTGCATGGGTCGATTAGTGTTCTTTTTTTATATTTAAATAAATCTGGTAAATGAATGTATAAAGATAATGTATCAGAATTTTTAATAGTAAATTATGTATAAAGTTTTATAAACGCCATTTTAGTTAAGAGTTATATTAGGCACGAGCGAAGCTTGCGAGCGAGTGTTTAATAAAAACGAGTGTCTAGAGTAGTTTATAAAAGAGTTGCCTATTATAATTTATCTAAGACGAACAGAAATAAGAATTTAAAGCCAATTTAAATTTATAAATATTTGACATTTCGGCCATTTCAAGCGGATGGACGGGACAAATCACAAAACTGTTTTTATAAAAAAAATTGTAGCTAACTTATTATATATTATTTTTGCATCAAAATTGTCAAATATATTCTTCTATTATTAGGGTATACATTAAATTAAAAAAATCGCAAGAAATATTTTATAAAAGTAGAGATAATTTCAATAATTGACAGGGATGGACGGGACAAGATAAATCTTTTTTTTGTCCCGTCCACACCTTTCAATTATTAAAATTATATCTACTTTCATAAAATATTTCTTGAGTTTTTTTTATTTAATGTATAACCTAATAAAAGAAGAATATTTTTGACAATTTTGATGCCAAAATATTATATAATAAATAAAATACAATTTTTTTTATAAAAACAGTTTTGTAATTCGTGCGTTTCGCGCGCTTGAAATGGCCGATTTGATGACTTTTTCGCAATTTATAACAAAGCTAACTTCAGCCCATGACTAAAATGCCCTAAAGCCACTGTTGTTAACTTCAGCCGTGACTAAAGCGCCATAAGGTCACAGCCCTTTAATGTAGGAGTAGATAAAAGTATATTATAATTAAAATAATAAAAGTATATAGTTTACAAATTCCGGCCAACTTTTGGACCCGAGCAGATTACAACGATTTTTGAGGTTATTTGGTGCGCTGAATTCGAATCCTTAATCCGTTTGGCAACATTGGTTCTAGTTTTTCAGTACTCGCAGGTGAAGGGTAGGCTTTTCAGTATTTATCAACATGCCCGTTCCTGGGGTGTCTGGCGCCTGCGTGCAGCATTCGTTAGTGCGCCCCCTTTATATTTAAATATAATATATTAAATAATTGAATTTTAAGCCGAAAAATTTAAAAAATATATATTTTGCGATAAACTGGCAATATGTAATTGAAAAAACGCTTAAATTAAGTATAAAAAATATTTATTAAATTACCAAACAAACAAGTAATATCATAAGCGCATCTATTTTTTCCGAAATAAATCGAAAAAACACGTTGCTAAGTAATATTTTAACAAGAAGCATGAGTGCTGGTTTGCACCTGCACAAATGCATTTTGTTAAAAAATATTAGTTAGCATTGTGTTTTAACGATTTTTTTTCACAGGAAAAGTTAGATGCCCGAATGGTATTTCATGAGTAACAGTTAACAATTAAAATATAAATTGCAATTTTTAGACAACAGCTTTCAAGTTTTGCCGCGGGTAAACTCGAAAAAACTGCTGACAGGTGCTGTCATACAGTTTTTCCACCTAGCAACCATTTATAGTTCAAAATTGCGCGTTTGGGATTGGTGTAAATTAAGACGAGGGAAATAGTCAGTTATAAAAATACTCTAAAGAAAACAAAAAAACAATCTCAACAATATAATAACTACAACTGGTTTTTAGTGACGTACTCTAAAAATGACTAGTTTTCAAAGTAAAAAAGCAGTCACTAATAACCTTAGTCCACAGCAATTTGTATCCCGGGCATTTAACAGCTTATTATTATGTAAAATTGTCCCCTGAATCCGAAAATTCCGTCATAAAAGTAAAGCAGTTTTTAAGATATAGTCAATACCATTTTATATGGAAAATTTACTAAATCTCAAAAACGTTCTACTTTTATAACTTTTGACTACATTTTCGGATTCAGCGGACAATTTTACATAGGAGTTGACTGCTAAATATCCGGGATACAAATTGCTATTGACAATAATAATTAGTCGTTGCTTTTTCGCTATTGCAATTAGACTAATTGAATTAGTCATTTTTGACTAATTCTATTTTTTTTTAATTCTATTTTAGAGAGTAACTACTGTTAAACTTTGCTACTATCAAACAAATCCTAAAGATAATATGACCATTTCTCTCCTTTTATTTTCATCCTCATATCAAAACAAAATAAGCAGCCAATATCAAAGCTGCAAGAGGCGTTTTATAGCGACCGAAAAAAAGAGCGGCCGACGCAAAAAAGGCAGAAACCTTTATCCAATGTATGTTTAAGTATCATAGGCAAGAAAGTTTATCGTTACAAAGTACTGATTGACTCTTTGATTTTGCGCCCCCGAAATGTTGCGCCTGCGTGCGTGCACGCACTGCACGCTCGCCAGGAAATTATCAAGTTGTTTCCAAAAACCAAAGAAGGAATATTTGTAGGACCTGATATTAGAAAATTAATGACTGAAGGAAACTATACAAAATGTTTAACGCCCGATGTAGCGGCAGCATGGACCTCTTTTCGAAGTGTTGTTCACAACTTTTCTTGGTAACCGCAAATCCTCAGATTTCAAGCAAATCATCGGCAATTTGTTGCAAAATTACCGCAAGATGGGATCTCGGATGTCTCTCAAGATGCATTTCCTCCATTCCCACCTCGATTTTTTCCCTGAAAACTTGGGCGATACGAGCAACGAACAGGGAGAGCGGCTCACCAAGATATCGCAAACATTGAAAGGAGATACCAAAAATTTTGGGATGAACGTATAATGAGCGAGTACTGTTGGACTCTAATGCGTGAAACGGATCCAAAACAATATAAAAGACTTAGTTCCACCGCTCTTCATTTCTAATTTATTACTTTTAATTGCCATTAAATAAATATAATTGCCAAAGATCGTACAAATTTAATTTATATACTATCTCGAAGACTAGAACCAATCTTAAAAAACGAAGTGAAGATTTGGATTCAGCGCCCCAAGTTACCTTAAAAACAACTTTTGGTTGCTCAGGTCCAAAACCGTATATACTTGTGTTATGTATCAAGTTTTATAAACGCAATTTTTGTTACGGGTTTTATTAGGTACGAGCGAAGCTTGCGAGCGAGTATTTAATAATAAAAACGAGTGTCTGTTAACCTTACTTTTCAATAATTTGGTAATTAAGCTAACTTTAGTCCGTGACTAAAATGCCCAAAAGCCACTGTTGCTAACTTCATCCCGTGACTAAAATGCCATAAAGTCACAGCTTGTCAATGTAAAAGTAAAAGAACAAATTTGTTGTTTTTTAATAATAATAATAATAATAATAATAATAATAATAATAATAATAATAATAATAATAATAATAATAATAATAATAATAATAATAATAATAATAATAATAATATTTATTGGGCAAAAAGAAATACAAAGAATTCTTTTACACAAAAGGTCAGGGTTCGCATATGCGATCTTCCACCCTGCCTGATATAAGTATAAATACACATGCCAGAAAATTAACAATTCCAATAGAAAAAATAAAAATAAAAAGAAAATCAAACATTCTGTAATAAATTTTTTAGTGTTTTCTTAAAATTAATTTCAGATAATGATAACATATTAAGTGTCATATTAAGTAGCAAGGGGGCATTATATTGAAAGGATGATTTAAATTTAGTGGTTTTATGCAGAGGTATTGTATAACTATTAGTCCTTACTATAACTTGGTGTATAGATGACCTTAATATCAATATGTCAAATAAATATGAGGGAATTTTATTTTTTATCAATTTAAAAAGAAAAACTCAATACAAAAAGGTAACTCGTTGTTCAATGTTTAAAATATTGTTAGAATTAAGATAAGGTGTTATGTGGTCTCTGTAAGGTATGTATACATATCGCATACAAGAATTCTGAATTTTTTTTTGTTATAATTTGTAAGATAATTATAATACACGCAACAGCAATACTCTATGTTTGGATATATTAACGTTTGTACAAGCGTCAGTTTTGTTTTGCTATTTAATGATTTTTTAAGGTTATTTAACATCTTTAATTTCATGTATGATAAGCTACAAACTTTGTTTACATGGGGTTCAAACTTCAAAACATTATCAATGTAGCATCCCAAATTCATTGCATGGGTAACCCATTCGATTCTAGTTTCATTCAGATATAAATATAATGAATTTAGATCGATTTTTGTTACATTGGATTCGGTACTAATGCAAAGCCCTACTGATTTTTTGGGATTTATTCTTAGTCCACTGTCCTTACACCAATTTCCAAGACGTTCTAGATCTTTGTTGATGTTTTTTACGGTTTTATTTATGTCACTGTATTTACATGAAATATACAACTGAATATCATCTGCATATAGATGGTATTTTAAATGTTTTAAACAAGAAGCAATATCGAAAATGTATATGGAGAACAACAGTGGACCAAGAATACTTCCCTGAGGTACGCCACTTAAAGTTTTAACCCTATTAGACAAAATTTGGTTATATTTGACGCATTGTTCTCGATTGGTAATATAATTGTAAAACCATATATGTTCAGCATTACTTACACCGATAAAACTTAACTTGCTCATTAAAAGATCAAAGTTGACCAGGTCGAATGCCTTACTTTGATCTAATAATATCAAAAAACATATCTCAGACTTGTCGAGTGCAGTACTAAGATCATTCGTAACTTTAAGTAAAGCTGTTTGAGTACTATGCATTTTGCGGAATCCAGATTGCAACGGGGGTAATATATTATGTTTATTTAAATAATTAGTTAATTGCTGGGAAGCTATTTTTTCAATAATTTTTGATATTGTGGGTAGTATACTTAAAGGTCGTAAATCAACCAGAGATTCCGCATTTGCAACTTTTGGTAAGGGTGAAACCACTGCAGTTTTCCAAATTAGTGGATAACATCCAGTCGCAAACGAGTAATTTATTATATGCACAAGGTGATCTACACAGTACGGTAACAGTAAGCTTAACATGTTAATATCTATATTGTCGACTCCTTTTGCGTTACTTTTTATACTATTTACAGATTTAAAAATATCATTAGAAGTTATGTGTTCAAATTTAAAATTAATATCATTTTTAAATGTATTATTTTTGTAAAAGTTTATTAAATTATTAGAGACATTTATTTCACCGGCTATGTTGACGAAAAATTCATTAATATTGTCAGATGTTATATTGTCATTAAGTTTTGCAATGTTTTGTTTTTTATTATTTTTTACACCCCATTGTTTTAAATTTTTCCAAATTAGTTTAAGACAAATTGCATGTATGCATTTTTTTCTCTGATTATTGCTTCACTTACATATTTTTTTAAATCCAAATAATATATTTTGTCATTGGTATTTTTAGTATTTATATACTTTTTGTAAGCTTTGTTTTTTGTTTTTATCATTTCCTTAATATTATATGTTATATAAGGAGGATCATATTTTTTACCCATTTTATGTGATTTTATCGGTGCATGCGTGCATGTCAAAAATATCAATTATTTTTTCATTCAGAAACTCTATTTTGTCTTCCAGATTAATAATCTCATAGATTTCATTTAAATTTAAATTTAGTTCATCTATATTAAACATAAAATTGTCAATATTTTTGAAGTTTCTGAATGAAAGAACTTTTTTTTGAGTTTTGACATCATCATCACCCAATTTACAGTAAACTAACATATGATCAGTTATATTGTTCAAGTCAATATTTTACTTCTATACTTTTATTAACACAATTTATATCGATCAATGACTTACCCGTGCTTGTAATTCTGGTTGGTTCACTCACAATTTGTTTAAGGTTATAGCCTGAGATGTTGGATAAAAATTTTTTAGTTTCAGAATTGTTTTTATTTATCATATTAATATTAATATCGCCCATAATAATCACCAAATCCACCTCTAAATAAATATTTTCCAATTTATCAAAAAACAAATCTAGACCACTAAATTTGACATTGGGTTTTTTATATACAAGTCCAAGACCTATTGTTTTTTTGTTTAATTCGAATTTAATCCATAATTGTTCAACACCGTTTATTTCATCGCACAAACTATAGTATATTTTAAACTTAATATTTTGTTTAATATAAATTGCCAATCCTCCACCGCGATTTGGCCGGTCAAGTCGAACTAGCTCGTAGTGTTTTAGGGACACATATTCACTGGGATAATTATTGTCTAACCATGTTTCACTGACACCCACGATGTCCAAGGAATATGAAGACATTAGATCGGAAAATAGTTGAAATCCTGTGTTAAGGGAGCGCACATTGACATGGCCCAGAGAAATGTTTAGTTTTTTGCTTGTGATATGGTTGGAATTCCGTTGAGATATTTGATATAGATAGATTTTTATGTCGCTCATCGAACTCGGCCTTTATTTTTTTATAATAATTTCTTTGCATTATGGTTTCATCTTTACCAATTATAACATCGATATTAGCTGATTTAAGTTTGCTTTTATTAATGACAATATTGTGCGCTTCTTGTTTTGTATTCATAATTACCTTCAATGGTCTATTTTTATTTAGTGTTGTAATTTTACCAAATCGAAATTTTTTATATTGGATGTATCTATTTCAGGATTTATTACATTAATAATTTGTTTGGCCTGTTCATTATCGTAATTGACTTTATCTTTCAAATTTTGCGAATCTAGTTCCTCCAGTTTAAATATAATGATATTTTTTGATCGATTTTCTCTTTCCGTTAGTTCATTTATGACTTCTTGTACATTGTTTTGTGTATTTTGTTTATTATCTATTTGATTTTTTAACTCTGTGATTGTATCATTTAGTTTATTGATAGATTCCATTAAATAAGGAATCATTTTATTAAACTCTTTATTCTTAATAATATTGTCAACACACTCGTGACACCCTGTACATCTCCATAATAATTGGTTTGTTGATTTTATTGTATCCATTTGTGTTTTTGTTAGGTCCACGCACTTGCCGTGGAAAAAACTTTCGCAAAAACTACACTGTATCCCAGGTGATTTTGTATTCACGCCTTGGGTACATATTGCACAAACAGACATGTTAAATCCAAATTTTGGGTTTAATAAGGTCACTATTGCCAAAATAATTAATAAAACTATATCAGGCGTTTTTTGCACTTGCGGTTTATGAAAAATTTCACTTTAAAATAACACTTTTTACTTGATTAAAACGACAATTTCTTGGAGCTCGTTAAACATGTGCATCACCCACTTCGAGTTAAAAAAAAAAAAGAAAAAAAAAAAAAAAAAAACACAGTATTCAAACAAAAATACACACGAGTAAGAATATGAATACCGTTGTAGTTGGCGAGTTTCAATAAATTAAACAAGCCGCCCATTTAACCGCAGTGTTGGTTTAATTTACTACAAACAAAATACAGCATAGTAATTTAGCAAAATTTCCTGCGAAAAATTCATGAGTCTGTAGATTGTCTCCCAGAGCACGGCTTTTTGGCTCTTTGGACTCTTTGATCCGATCTACCATGGCTCAGTGCAGACAAGTCCGAATTAATCTCGTCAATCCTCTTGGAAGGTTAATTTTGCCGGATGCTTATTTAAATTAGTCAACCCTCTCTCAACAGGATTGTAATAATGTTAATTAAACCTGCTTTTTGTGATTTGCTCAATTTTCATTGTTACCTCATCACACTGGGAGACATGATTTTGGTAAATTCAATTAAGATTCAATTAGTGTTAGTCCATATTAAGATTAACATAATACAGTTAATAATTTTGTTATAGGAAACGTATCTTCGACTTGTAAAGTGGTACGTGTTTCGAAGCAGAAACAAATGGACGCTCTATGATATCTTTAACTGTCACACTTATATATAGGTCAATATTTGATAATCGGTCGAAACAGGTCCCCTGCACTTTATTATAATTTTAATATAATATTTAAAATTAATTGTATTTTAATGCCGTAGTACAATATTTTGTTTATATTTACACACTGGTTATTATAGGTTTTGTTTCAATGATCAAATTCGGACATCCTAGGCATGCGCATTTTAAAATATGTCATGCGCATTTTGCATTTTAAATGTAAAATTTTAATATTTGCATGTCTTAGATGTTTGTAACCAGTTCGGGATTTGCTTCTCGAAAAAAGCTATTTTAAACATACAGGGTGTTCTTAAAATGACGCTTTAACGTATTCCATGGTGCATGCATAAATTAGAAAATAATAATAAATCACCAGCGATAGCTTGGATTAAAATAAACAAAAGACTAAAAAGTAAACGAGCACGTAAGACAACATCACAGTAGATAAGAGGGGCGACCCTCTCAATTAAACCGCCAAGCCTGCCAATAAGGCCGTATTTCAATAACGTACACTACAGGGCCCGCGTCATCTATTTGTGTATTAATGTTTGTAAATTAATTTAAATTAAATTGATAATAAAGTAAGAATGCAAAGAACTAATTTTAAATGGTAAACGGTTGATACACTAATAACAATAATAAACAAAGAAGATACATAGTCGGTAGTCGGTACTCGGCAGGAGGGGTTGAATATCCACGAAGGCAGAGGGCACAGAGGGTCGCGAAGATGCTATGTGTTCCTTTTCCTTTTTACTTAACCTGTAATTTGTTTTAAAGACTCATTAATGTAAAATAATATATTACAATCCTTAAACACTTTGCAGTAAAAATATTGTAAAACAATAACACTTTACTTCTAAATAATACAACATCAAGCGTAGCGCTTATTTCGAGACAACCGGAAAGCATCAATGTGTGCGTCTTCAATGTCGGGCTATAGAGGGATCGTTTTATTGTATAAGAAGGTTAAAGCATTAAACCTTTATTTTGTTTAGTTTAAAAAAATGACATTTATTTATAGAAAAGGGAATATTTATAAAAATGGGTTTTGGCCAAATTATAGGGGTTTAGAAACCATAGGTTTGGAAACCATAACCGCGGCTGGTAGATCTACCCTAGGAGATCGTGGATGACAATGTCGATGGTTAAGGCCACTCCCGGATTTTTGTCGCCCCAGTTTAGGCTAGTGGAGAGCGGGACAAGGATGGTAAATAGGGTGGGTCAAAAAAATGTTATTTCTGAAATCCACTTGTAATAGTGAAAATATGTTGTCTAATTAGGTCAATTACAAACCTCTAAAATATTATTAATTTATTTTCAGTGTAAGAGCCCGCGCATCGATCCCCAAGTTTGATACAAACGTATAAAATAGTGATCTTAAGAAACGACATCTTAAATCACTGGAAATATTATTTTCTAATGGAAAAGCCTATTGTTGTGTTGCTATGAAGTGACATAGTTACTAAGCCCGTCATTGTTTACAAATAATTTTGTTTTTATAACCCTAAGTGTCACATAGTAGCGTAATTGTTTTAGTTTGGTTTTAGTGCGACAAAACTATTATAAGTATTCGATTGTGTGGAATTTTAACATTTGTTACATCATTTTCTCTTTAATAACAATATAATAATTATTATGGAAACTAGAAGTCAAAGTTATCAGTGCCCTATATTCGGAAGTTCAGAAGATATTAATGAATGTATTGCCGACCTACGAAGATGTCATGAGATATTATGAATGGAATAGATTACAACTTAAAATTAACAGAAATACTATCAAGGAACCATCATTTTTAGAAATTGCCGACCTTGTGTCTCAAAAAGTAGAAGATATTTGGAAAAAATCGTCCCTTCCTACGGTTTCACATACAAGAATCATTCAGCTATTAAAGGCTTATCATTTAAAGTGCAAAAACCTCATCAAATCTTTAAAACGATTATCTGATAACCAGAAAAATGATTTTATACAGCATAGCAGAGTTCTATTCGACATTTGTTCATGTAAATGTAAAGACATTCAAGTTTGTTGTTGTTCAAGAGAAAACAAGGTACCAAAAGAAGAGCAGGAGTTTTTGCTTGACCAAAGACAGGAAAGAAAGATGCGGTTTGGTGGAGTAGATCGCATTCTTACAAAAAAATTACAAAAAAAGGTAACACGAGCGTTTAAGACAAAAAAACCTAGTTTAAATATTAACAAAAATCAAGAAGAGTGTAATATTGAAAAGCAGGAGTTAGTGTCATCTTCGAGCAATAATTCTTCACCTGATAGGCTAAACTTACCTTCCACATCACAAATAAAGACGAAAACAACAACATTAGTAAAAAGTTTGCCTATGTTGTCAAAAACCTGCGACCGTTACGGTATTTCTGACAGAGCAGCTGCTGCGATTGTTTCTTCAGTATTGCATGATATATCTTCAGATTTTGAAGTGGTCGATAAATCGAAAATACGCCGGGAAAGGAAGAAAGAACGTAATAAATTATATAAACAACAATCTCAGCTTCACTTACCTGCTTTATACTTTGATGGCCGAAAAGATAAGACTCTAAATATTGTAAGAAAAGGAGCAAAAAGGTACAGACAAACAGTGATTGAGGAACATATATCTGTTGTTAAAGAGCCAGATTCAGTTTATATTGGTTACGCCACGCCAGTTGAAGGTACTGCCAAAAGTATTGAAGCATCGATTATTGCGCTTCTTTTGTCACAAAAAAATAAATTAGATGATTTAATGGCTATTGGCTGTGATGGTACGGTCACTAACACAGGAAAATTCAACGGCGTGATTGGACTATTCGAGAAAAGTCTTCAACGCCCCTTACAGTGGATTATTTGCATGCTACATTTAAATGAATTGCCTTTGAGACATATATTTAACAAATTAGATGGTCTTACCACTGGCCCATCCTCACATGCTGGTCCTATTGGCAAATCATTAGAAAATTGCGAGGAATTACCAATAACAAACTATACAAAAATACAAAGCGAACTTCCAAAAGTTAAATTTGAAGATCTAAGTACAGATCAAAAATACTTGTACGAAATAACAATGTCAGTTATTAGTGGAAAATGCTCTGATGATTTGGCTAATAGGTCCCCAGGAAAGATGTCCCATGCCCGATGGTTAACAAAAGCAAATAGAATATTGCGACTATATATTTCTACATTAAATCCATCAAATAAATTAAAACTATTAGCTGAATATTGTGTTAAAGTATACGCACCAGTATGGTTTCAAATAAAAAGAAATCCAACTTGCAAAGATGGGTCTAAGAATTTGTGGAAATTAATTAAAAGTACTCGATACCTGCCAGTAGAGTTTAGACTAATCGTAGATCCCGTAATTCAACGTAACGCCTATTTTGCTCACCCTGAAAATTTGCTTCTGTCGATGTTGTCTGATGAAAACAAAACAGTGAGGGAACTCGCTGCCAGGCGGATACTTCAAGCACGAAGTTCACCTCATACAGAAAAGGTACCTCGTGTGTTTGAAGTGCCGCAAATCAATTTTGATGCCAATAATTATATTGATCTATAGATAGGCAACAACAGTTTTTTGATCCGCCAATTCTTCGACACATCTCTAATCAAGAAATAAACGAGGTTATTGAGTCTCAGGGCGACGAAAACTTAATTTTTTTTAAAGCTACCATGTCATACGCAGGCAGTGGAACGCTCAGTGAAAATAGTGACGGAAGCATCTATGTCCTTATGCAATAAAAAATCAAGAGAAGGTTTAATACAAGCAAAACTTGCATCCAGAAAACTTATGCCCCGATTTGAGAGCAAACGAGATTTTGTTGCCAAAATATAATACGTTTTTTTACAGTAAATTAATGTTTTCTATTTCAATTTTTTTTTACTAATAGTATGTTGATTTTTAATGCATTTTATGTAATATTTTTTCATTTTCTGTTAATATATAATTGTTTCTTAATAAAATATATTGGTATAACTAAACGTTGTTTTTTCGAAATTTCCCGAAACTTTAAATCACATGCGCGGGCTAAAGATATAACTTAATTTAACTTTTTATAGTCAATTATTGTTTGTTTAGACTTAAGACAACATAATATCACTATTAGAATATGATCAAATAATTTTTATTTTTTCCTATACATTAGCGACCCACCCTAATGGTAAATATTGTTTTTTGAGGACATTGAACTGACCCAAAACTAAGTACAATCCGGAATCCTCCTTCAATGTCGGGCTATAGAGGGATCGTTTTATGGTATAAGCAGGTTAAAGAATTAAACCTTTATTTTGTTTAGTTTAAAAGATTGACATTTATTTATAGAAAAGGGAATATTTATAAAAATGGGTTTTGGCCAAATTATAGGGGTTTAGAAACCATAGTGAGCCGGCGTAAAAATGTGGATCCAATAAACACAGGTAGGTAATGCTGTGCAGTGTGGGATAAGTAGGAGAACGGAAAGGTGGTAAAATACCCTGGGAGATTAGTGTAAGGTGATATCGATGGGGTCTGCCATAAGTCCCCATACTCATACTATTTTTATATTTTAGCAGCAGTCGCCGTTTCGAGACTAAAAATTGACATAATTCCTAGGAAATGCTGAAAACTAGGCTAAATATTAACCTTTATGCTATTTTGGAAATAAAATTTATATTCTGCATAATAAAACATGAACAAAATTAACTTAAATCATAAAAATAAAAAAAACTAGAAAAAATTAAAAAATTGTAGTCCCCTGAAAACCGCACGTTTTTATTCACTCATGATACTCTGATGCTGCTTCCTCCGATAATTTTAGCTCATATTATGTGTTGTAATCACTCTCTAGCCACATTTGTATCCACGTGGACATTATTAACTCATCCTCATCTTCTTCCCAACTCATCGAACCATCTTTTCGACACGTTAAGATACCTACTGCTTTCCATCCCTCTTTTTTTTTTGTCAAACATGCCTCTACCTATAGGTAAATAAATATAATAAATCGTATACGATGTACTATATTTATTATACATTAAACATAAATAAAAGAAAACATAAAGGGTGTCCCATTAAGACCGCCTATTTTAAAATTTAAAAAAAATGCCGTGTTTATTTAAAAAGTTAAGATATTTTTATTGCAATAAAGAGGGAAGACATGGAGGTTAAATATGGAACACAATATCCGATAAATGGCCGCCTCGTGACTGACGGCACACGTTGATTCTTTTGACAAAATTTTCGATTACATTTTGGCATAGTGCCGGCTCAATTTCATCAATGACCCGTCGAATCTCATGTTTTAGTTTAGGAACTGTTCTTGAGTTATTAGCATAAACCTTTTCCCTCAAAAAACCCCAAAGAAAGAAATCTAACGGCGTCAAATCGCATGATCGGCCTGGCCACATCACATCCTCGCGGCGCGAGATAACTCTGCCTTCAAATTTTGTCCTCAATAATTCCATGGTTTCGTTGCTGTGCATGGTCTGCTGTCTTTAAATATTGTGTCAACCGAATCTTTTACGCATGAAAATGCAGGTCTTTGGCCAAAATTCGCTGTAAACTGCTTCGAGAGAGTCTCAATTGATGGAAACGGTGGCGAATTGAGGTAGAAGAATTATGTTCAACACTTTCACTAACTGCTGCAAAATTTTCAGCAGACCGAGCTGCACGAACATGGATATGTCTCTTTTTGGTTTGAATTGACCCAATCGTTTTAAATTGCTCGATTATAATCGGACCACAGTACGGCGAGAAGGTGCATTATGGTGACCAAAAAATCCTCGATATCTTCAAACCGTTTCCGAAAAATTATCACAGTTTCGATAGTGGATTTTTACAATTTCTATGCGTTGTGCGTCTGTGTAAATCTCCATGACTTAACCTCAATGTTCACACATGACCACTGTCCAACCTCAACGCTATACGATTGACACAAAAAAAATGACACTAAATTTAAAATAGGCGGTCTTAATGGGACACCCTTTACTAACCCAACCTCGTCAAAATAAAGAATATACAACGCTACGACGCGTCGCGAAAAAGTGAGAACATGTTTGCCGCGCGATCTACATGTGCACAATATTGCTCACTTTAGTTCTCGGCAGTACTCATTGATGTGACAGACAAGTATTTTACGATTTTAAATAGTAGGTAGGTATATTAACTGAACAATTGTCCTACGCATCAAGAGTTTCTTCTCCGTTCATAATTTCTTCACGATATTAGAATAGTTATTTAATATAGTTAATACTAAAAGTGACAATTTATTTTGTGGGAAGGGATGCGTAGGGAATAACGCCAAATGCTTTTGAGCTTCAAACGAAATTTTTCAACAAACCATTAAAAGGATTTATAATATATTGAAATCCATTATTCCATAAAGTTTATTGTAAATTGAAACCTGCTGAAGCCACAAGCATATTGCATGCATTTTAATTTTGCATACAAAATTATAAAAAAGAGTATGTAAAGATGGCTTTCGCGTTTCCGCTTCAAATTGTTGACAAAGTGGTATATTTGTCTTCCATTGACTTTTTCTGTATCCGAACTATAACAAATGAAACGCAAGAAAAAAATGACGTCAAACCTGGTGAACATATCTAAAACAGATATTTTGAGGGTGTGTCAGAATCTATATTTTATAACGCATAGAAAAAGTTGAGAACCCTAGTAGTATTGAAAAAAGGCGATGTTGGACAATAAAAAATAAAATTAATCCTTAAGTTGTTTTTCTATTGTTTTGTAAAGACTCGTATGACACTCGTAGATAAGATATAATCTTTCTTACTTATTTTCTTTACTAAAAAAAATAAATATAGCAAACATTTTTATATGAAAGGGTTAAAACAAGTTTTTTTTACATTCTTACATACAGAATGTTAAAGTTAAAGCAAGTATCTTAATAAAAAGGCCACAACCTAAAATTGATCACAAGTCAACTTTGGTTAGCCTTTGAAAGCCAAATTGTATTTAGAAAATTAATTTAAACATTGTACGACTTACGCCTTAATAATCACAAAGGTGTGTTAAACTTTCGAGCTAATTAAAATGCTTTAATATTATCTTTTTACAATGCTGTTTATATAACAAATATTGCTCTGTAGATATTTAAAATCAAAACGATGCATTTATTTAATTAAAAGCGTACAAAGTGTGTACTACAGACAAATGCCGTATGTCTAAACAAATAATAATTTATATAATTTGACAAATTTCAAATACTACATGTTAAATTAATAGAAAATTTCTGATAATATGTAGTATTATGCAGTAAGATCCTATTAACAAAGATTTACACAAAAATATAATAAAGGTTTAAACAATAATTCTAAATAACAAAACTTGAAACGCACAAAGAATAGAATATAACAAGTCATTTAAATGTGTTTAATTAAGTGTTTTTAACAGCTACTAAAAAAAATAGTAAAAAAGTTTATTTCACTCCTTTTTAAACAAACCTCAAATACAAATGTTAGTTTCTTTAAAAACAAATTTAACAAATTAAATTTCACATATTCACCATTATAACGAAAAAATTAAAAATTGCGTTGTCATGTATCGTGCCAGTGTAAATTTTGCGATGAAAAATAAATATTCTCCTTTTTATATATATTTATATAACACGAACTATAACAAAAATAATAAAACCTTGAATGTTTCCTATCAGATGAAATATCTGAAATCTAGAAAGATAAACATTATTAAATTTTGAGTTGAGCAGTTCCTACAGCTAAGTTTTTTTTATGAATTTTAATATTAAGTATGCACCAGACGTTGCGATAACACAGTAAAAAATGTATAAGGGTTTTAAAGAAATGAAACCTTTCGATATATTTTACATATATGTACACAACTTCTGGATTCTTTGTAGTTCATAATATAGTATTCATATACACTCACCGGGAAAAAAAGGCCACCAAAGATTGGGCATAATTTTAATGGCAATTTTCTCGGGAACCGCTTCATCTGTTTTTGATGATTTTTTAAAAATTTTGTAACGATGTTATGATATACATTTTGTTCAGATTAAATGCAGGGTGTAAAATTAAGAAGAAGCTTTTTATCGAAATTTATGCCACCCTGTCGGAAGTATTAGCAGAAATAGTTGATGTGAACCTTTCTTTATTCCTTTACACACCGGATAAAGTGTTCGCATGTAAATAGAAATAAGTGTAAAGTCGACACACGCTAGCGTGTGAAACAACAAATCTGTTTTATCAACCAATAAATTTTTTGTTGCAATTGTTCTTGTTGGTCCTAATAAAAAATTTGTTAACCCAAGTAAAGTGTTTAATACATTAGTATTTGCAACAAAAATGAATTTGTTGGAAAGAATTAGTTTACCCTACTGACAATATGCGTCGCCGCTAATAGGTATCCTTAAGTAAACATAACAAATATATTTTTGTTGTCAATTTTCGCCCAAAATTGGCATGACGTGACATTGAAATTTATTTTATAAAGTTGACCGACTTGGTGCCATGGTTAAAGTTAAGTCTTGGTGTCATAGTGATTGAATAATAAAAAAATAATTTGTCACTGTCAAAAATTTTTTGTGCAAATGCTAGAGGAAGCAGGTTTGCGTTAATTAATTTTTGTGCATTGGGCGTTATGGATGAAGGAGTAAACCAAATATTAACCGAGTGGGGATTTTCTTCATTAGAAAATACTTTTAAAGGTAAGGAAATCATAGCTTTTTTGTTATATTATTTTTATGAAATATTTTTTGAAATATAATTCGTCCAAAAATATGTTGTTTTTATTTCAATTTTTAACCATATAATAGGAATATTATCTATAGATATATATAGTTGTAATTTTTAATTTAAATGTATTTGGGTGTTTCGCATATTTAAATTAACTAATACCAATATCAAATCAACCAAGGTAAGTAAGCTATCAACACTAATATTATTAGTAATGGTTACCATAAATATATTTACGGTAACCAAAATAATTTTTGTTAAAAAAAATCAAACAATATTAACCTATACCTACACAATATTGTTAATGCAACTCTTTTTATTAATTAGTATTACATACTGAAAGAGTTGATTTAACAATATTGTGTAGGCATAGGTTAATATTGTTTATCTACGCCAGTGAGATAAGAACTTCTTATCCCACTCATTTTGAGTGAGATAAGAAGTTCATTAACGCACGCGTTTTTCTCTGTTTTTAACAAATCAAATAAAAAAGTCAAAATGTCAAAATAAGCCTAAATTAAGTCTTAGACAAAAATAATTACCGTTTATTTTTTCATTTAGAGGCGTAGATAAAAATTTGTACAATATAAGTGGGATAAGAGCTTTATTAACGTACTTTTGCGATTGCCCAACTCGTGCTACGCACTCGTTGGGCAAATTTCGCATGAGTACGTTAATAAAGCTCTTATCCCACTTATATCGTAAATAACTATTAAGTTCTTTTAACAAAAATTATTTTTTGGTGATTAAAAGAACTACCAAATGTTATAACAACAAAGCAACAATGTTGTAGTTACTCATTACCATAGCTTTTCCAACAAATTATTTTGTTTAAAAACAAATAGATTTATAATGAAAACAAATGCAAAAAGTTATAGAAACAAATAAATTATTACCTAAAACAAATGTAAACTGTTTTAACAACAAAATATTATTGTATGAGATATCAATAATATTAATTACTTTAAACAAGACGCCATAGTTTTGTCAACAAAAAATATTAGTTACAGTAACATATTATGTCTCAACAAAAAAAATTTGTTGGCGCAACTTTTTTTTAGTTGCTTGAACAAATTATTTTTTTCAGTGCTGGAACAAATCAAATCAAAGTTTATTTCATAGTTAGTTATTACATAAAATAAATAATTATACTGTTCTACAATGCCATTGGTTTTTAAGAAGTTTTAAAATATATAAAATAGATATTTTTTTCCTTGGGGCCGAAGATTTTCTGTCCTGGAAATAGCAAGCACCTCCGCATCGTTGTTGGATGATTGAAAGCAGTACACTGTCCGGGTTGAGAAGAAGAGATCGCCCGCCTTATTCACATAGTGATTTACTTAGCAGCGTTACGGACCAATAGTGAAATGCAATTGAGCTAGTCTCTTTGAACTCTGCATCGCACCCACAGACAAAATAGACTTGCCTTAATGAGAAAATGATACGGCCGGGCGGGTGCCTGAACGGGTGCCTGTTTTCCAGTTCGCATCATTCATATTTGAGCAGTTGACCTGTGAGGATATATTATTTATGTAAAATTCTTTGTACATTATGGGTAAATGTGTTGTTAAAGTGTTTCCTATTCGTAGTGAAACTAGTTCAAGCCAATTCCAACCAATTTCCTTTTTCCAGTAAGTAGTAATATACGAGATAAATTTTAAGCGGTTTTATTAATTTTGCATGTCAATACCTTGCGTGCCCACACAGATCTTGTGTTGTTCTCTCCTTTGCACAGAGCCGTACCAGAACGTTGTTCATTCTGGAGTGTAAAACTAGATGAATTTCTTTGGTAATCCACTAGGAATATTTTAAATTAAATATAATATTAAAAATAATACTTTTTTCGCTTTTAGTAGAAATTTATTTCATTTGGAGTTATTTTTTCTGACTTTTTAGCGAAATTGGTCTGTTTTGTTCAGTTTTTTATTTTAAAATTGACAGAATTTTAAATTTTTTTCCATTTTAAGAGCTTAATTTGCCTTCTTTCTCATTGGCAAATTTATAATGTCTTATCGTGTCATTTATTATTTTTATTTTTTTATCAAGGATTACATTAAAAATTGTTTAAATACATAAATTATTTAATTAATATTAGGTTTTTTCGTGTTTAAAATCAACACGAAATTTTTTACCCTGAAAAAAGATCAATTAAAAAAAATTATAGCAGATTAGCAGGTTTTATTTATATCTAGTGATTTATTTAAACTATATATGTACTTACAAATATTTAAATGTTAAACAAAATAAATTTAATACTTTTTGAAAAGATACCGCTCGTACGAAATTACTTAATACGGGCCTGGCAGAATACATATCTTCTCTTATACATTCCCTTGCTCCGCTTCCCCGATTTTTGGCACGCTGGTTTCATGTAAGCGATACTGAACAGGGCAAGTCTATTTTGTCTGTGATCGCACCCGATACAAGTAACCACCTAACCGTAACTTACGGTTAGGTGGTTACTTGTATCGGGTGCGATGCAGAGCTCAGAGAGACTAGCTCAATTGCATATTGGTTTTATGTGGTTTAACAAATAATTATAATCAGGGCGCATCGCGCGAACCGGACTCCATCGCTAGCAGGTGGGCGGCCGTGTGTACGAAAAGGTTACCGTCCACCTCGTGCAAAAATGAAATCACGCTCGCGCGCGGCGAGCCGGCTAGGGTAATCTATAAATTAGGTTTAATAGATTTAGAGCCTAAGGTTAAACTCGGTTATTAATTATGAATGGTTCGTTATATAGCGGAAGTTTTCAGTAAACTAACTTGTGTTAATGTGGTAATGTCGTGTTGTCGTATATTTGTGATATTTCTTAGTAACCGGTTTACTTTGAGTTTATGTCTGAAAAATTTGTCACTCATTTCGATCTTTGATTAGGGGAATGCCGGTGATTTTTTGTAATTCAACTATTCTATACCTTTTCAACTTCAAATTGGAACTAATTAATTTCAATTTGGAATGTAACAAATTCAAATTGAGAATAATCAACTTTTAATTGGTAACTAAGACGTTCAAAATAGGAATAAACAAAGTCAATTTGGAAATAAACATATTCAATTTGGTACTAATCAACATCAAATTGGAATTTTTAATAAAACGCGAACAAACGTTTCTAGGGGATTCCCATATATACGCGCATTTTCTAGCGTTAGTGGCAGTTTCCAGTCGTTTTCAGTCTTTCCAAGGATTTAAAGGCATGAAAAGACTGAGAACGACTGCAAATTACCACAACCGCTATAGTATATCTGTCTATGCCTGTGACGTGTCTGAGCAGGTTATTTTGTAGTGACACCTAATTGGTGTTTGAAGTAGAGCACCAGGCAGAATGGCAGTATACTAATATTGGTCTAAGAACTGTTTTAAATAAAATTATTTTATTTTCAAGTGTTTTGTTCATGATGGGATAGATTGCCTTAAGGGCGCCAAAGATTCTGGGTCTTAGATTATTTATGTCTGGTAAATGTCAGTCTGTTATCTATTGTATTTAACACTGCTTTTCTGGACAAGGGTAAATCCATTTAATGTAATTGGTGATATTATGCGATTATTCGTGCTGAAACATATGTCAGTTATTTTGTAATATATCAGTAAGAGTTGTTAAATAAAAATATGTGATAGATGTTTCTCGTATTGTGGCATTAATTGAAGATAGTTGAAGTCAAGGTTATATGTCCAGTACGTTTGGTATACCTCGAAGCACAGTACATGATGCCTAAAATCGGTATGGATACGGAAAATTTTACCAGTCGAGTAGAAACCAAAAGATCAGTGCAATTGACGACCACTTCATTGTCATAAATACGTAACGGAATCATAAAAATATACCTGTTCAAAATCAACATTTGCTAAGAAAAAAGGCGTGAGACTAAAGTCAGCGAGAGAACAATACAACGAAGACAAGAAAGTAAGTTGTCTTCGAGAAGGTCTGCCACAAAATGCCAGCAGATGGTGCTGATGTAAATCGCGATTTTTTGTGCAAACCTCCTATGATCGGGAGCGATTTTGGAG
The DNA here is from genome assembly GCA_921294245.1 of Brassicogethes aeneus. NCBI lineage: Eukaryota > Metazoa > Arthropoda > Insecta > Coleoptera > Nitidulidae > Brassicogethes > Brassicogethes aeneus. Next base: position 27,853,832 of record OV121137.1, read on the forward strand.
AGGTCCAAATAAAAGATTCATGGACTGTACAATTACGGAACGCGTAATTTTCGGTGGAGGTTCTGTGATGGTGTGGGAGGAAATTTTCAGAGACGCCTATACAGAGTAAATATTTATTGAAAATTGCGCTTTCAATGGGCATGGATATTCTTCAAGATGCTGTTGTCCCCTATTATCATTTGATCGTAGACGGCTTCGTGTTAATGCAAGACAATGCGCGACTGGAGGTGGCACATGTAGTCAACGAATATCTGGACTGAGTGGGCTGGCTTGCAGCCCTGATCTCAACACTATTGAGGATCCTTAGGACTAACGTCAGATAAGCATTCATGGCCGATCTGCTTTGCCCGAGGAAGACTTCAATGCAATTCCTTAAAAATCTGTTGCAAATCTTATTAATGTCACGGTGACCAAATATTTATTTAGCGCGAAGTGGTCACACTCGATAGTAGCATGCCAACTGATTTAGTTACAGAAAACATTTTGGTAACCCTATATTGGCTGAGCGACACAAAATTTATTATTCCTTTATTTGGAAAGTGGTCTACTATTACCAAAATAAACAAAAAAAATATTTTGATTGAACAATGTTTAAAGATATTATCTTCTGCGCTTTAAAAAAATCTATTTTTTTTAGTTTATTTTGGTAATAATACACCAATTTTTCCAATACATGCATATACAATTTTAACCAAAATAGGTTCGGTCAAAATAGGCATATTAAATGGTTACCATCAAGTATTTCGCTCCGCCCACAGGGTCTAAAAAAATTCTTCCTATTTTGAATCTTGTATTTGCTAAAATTAAAATCTAAATAAAAATGTCATCATAGCATCGTTACTAAAGAGTCAATTTCTTTTGTCCGTTTTTTTAGTAAGTGTAAGAATAAAAGAATAAAATTTCCGATATGAAGGTAAATTTAAAAGGACTATGACACAATATTATACTTATTTTAAAAATTCAAGTTCTTTTAGATTTACTCGATTTACTCTAAGAAACCAAATGGCTTCGTTAATAGGCAAACTTATTGGAGTAAATGCACTGATGTTCTCCTTAGAATCTCTTTGGTGTGGATTATGGCACGGATGCATCATATATTCTATTTTTTTGATTATGGAAGGAATAACCGTTACTGTAAATATAGAACATTATCGATCGATGTAATCAAAATATTTTTTTAATAAATTGGACGAAAAAGTAATATTTGAATTACAATGGACTTATTGCGAAAAAAGTTTTGTGATTTAAAAATATGTTTACCAGTCAACATAAGAATTATCTTGAGAAACATACAGCTAAATCAATTAGGGAGAAAAGTAAAAATATAATTTTCACAAGAGCAGATAAAGGACAAACAGTTATCGCCATTAATAAAACCGACTATGTAGAAAAAAAACACAAAATTTCCTTTCTTTAGACAATTACACAATATTACCCAAAGACCCTACTAAAAAATTCAATAAAGAAGTAAGGCAGATCATAAAAAACGCAAAAAGTATTTTTTCCGATCAAGACATTTATAAATTAACCATAATGAATCCCAGCCCTCCGTTAATGTATTCACTTATTAAACTACACAAAGACAATTTTCCAATTAGACCAGTAGTATCATTCTATTCTGCTCCTTCTACTAAAATTTCCAAGAGACTCATTAATCTAATAACAACCCATTGTAATTTTAAACCGAAATTTACTGTAAAAAACTCATATGAACTTATCAACAATATTAAAGATATCCGATTACCTGACAACTCCAAATTAATCTCCTTTGATCACTAATTTATTCCCAAACGTCCCACCACTAGAAACTCCCCGTATAATAGAAAAGCTGTTAGAACAAAATAAAATTAACCCAGTTATTAAAAATGATATTTTAAGTACTTTAGAAATTTATATAAAACAAAACTTTTTCCAATTCAATAATAAGATTTTTTAAGTCCATTACTTGCGGAAATTTTCGTTAACTATATTGAATCAATCATCCAAGAAATCGAACATTTTATAAACTCCTTATATTGGTTCCGATATGTAGACGATATTCTTACTTGCTTCACAGGTACTAATAGACAATTAATTAGTTTTCATAATTTTATAAATAATATCCATCCTAATATAAACAATTACAATTGAAGTAGAACAAAATAAACAAATTAATTTCCTAGATCTTCTTATTCTAAAAAGTAAAGGCTACTACACATTTAAAATATATCACAAACCCAGTTACACAGACAGTCATACACAAGTCATCTATGCATCCGTGGTCCCAAAAAATAGCAGCGTTATATTCAATGATCCATAGACTTTTAAACATACCTTTATCAGATGTACATTTCAACGACGAATTAAATTTAATAAAACAAATTGCAGTGAACAATGGATATGAAGCACAATTAATTACAGATAAAAAATAAAAAATATAAAATAGCTATTAAACAAACTTTCCCATCACTTATGAACCCAATTAATACCTTTAATTAGTGATGTAGAGTGGGGAACGTTCCCTTCGTGCTGTGGCGAATATTCGCGAACGTTCGCGCACGATCGTTCGTGCACGCATGATAGATCGTTCTTTCGTGTCCAAACGATTTGTCGTGCGCGAACGTTCTCTAGAGAATTTTCAGCACGATTCTGGCCAATCGGCGCGTTTCATCCGCGTGACCGCGTGTATTGCACATAATACAGCCCTAGTAATATCTTCAAATAGTTAACAAACATGCAAAAACTACTGTCGGCAACGGTATCACAAAGACAAAGCGGCGTCGGTTTTCCGTATATTACCGCCGGTCTCTTTTGTGGCGATGCCGACAGTAGTTTTTGCATGTATTTTTATGCGGCTGTTGCGTTTTAAAAATATTTTGACTATTTTGATTTTGATTAACACGTTCGATTCGTTGTGTAAAGGTCAGTGCTCGGGTCAGTGTGTGTGATTAGAGAGATTGGGTAGTGTTATTTTTTTTGTTTTCCGCGGGAAACTTAAATATTTGATTTAATAAATATGCCCAGAAGAAAATGCGAGGCATTTGATTTTTTTTTCATAAAAAAGAGATGGTAAAGACGTTTATTCTTGCAAATTTTGTAATTGTGAATACAGCCGGCATGCCACACGAATGGCAAATCATTTAACAAAATGTGTAAATTGTCCTGAATCCGTAAGGGTTCAATTAATACTGAAAGACAAAAAAATTGTGGAAAGTAAGTACCTACCTACCTACCTTTGTTAAGTTACTTAACTTCTTACATGATGTTTCTACATCACGATACTTACTATGTAAATTGTATGATACTTAAGATGTTACTTAAAATTTTGCTATTTTTTACTTAATAAAGTTTTTCTTTAAAGTTAGAAGTAATTATTGTATTATTTACAACCCAGAATATTAATATAGTGTCATTTTTCTTAAGAAGTGTTAGGAGAATTTTGAGCATTTTTAGCATTTTAAGAATTTTGAGCATTTTCGGAAAAAACAGGAAAAGTAAGTTTTTGAATACTTTATCACACACCAAACATAAATTTTCGGGTTTTTTTCGTTTATGCACTTTTATTCTCGTTCATGCTCGTTTGTGCTCGGGGAACGTTCTTCTAAAATACGTGCTCGAGAATTTTACATCACTACCTTTAATACCTGTACATTAGGGTGTCCCTTATTTTTATTTTTTTCACGCATACCCTCTAATTATATTTATTACGTGTTTATATACTCCCAGTAAAAATTTCAGCTCATTCTATAAACGGGAACCCGTGCCGACTTGCATCTGAACCCTCCGTTAGCCAACGTTAGGCGCGAGGTATTTTGTAACACGGTTGGTCGCGAGGTCTTCGATCGTTAGTCATTTTGTGTTTGTTATTATTTGAGCCTTATATTATAAATTATTGACAATTGTTAAAATAAAGTTTTATTTATGTGTATACTTTGATAAAAATGTATATTTTCACAGGGAGTGGCTAGTTACCTTCCGGGTAACTAGCCACTCGTCTGGTGAAGGCCGTAAACTCTGAAATTGATAAACTTAATGGGTTTTACTCTAAATAACTAAAATAGTCTATTGTGAGAGATGACTACCGAAAACTTATTGAACTGTCTGAAATATTTTTGGGAGGACATCAAGAAAAAAAATGCTTATAAAAAGCTGAAATTTCATATAACAGTATATTTTAGCAATACTAATTAGTATTTTAATATATTTAAGGGATAAAATCAACTAAATTAGTGAAACAAATGATAGAAACAAAAGCAATAATATTAATTAGTAATCATATTTAATAAAATCATTAGAAAAATACAGTCATGAAGTATATCTTCTTTTTAAAGTGTTTCGTGTTACAAAATACCGCGCGCGCCTAACGTTGGCTAACGGAGGGTTTAGATGCAAGTCGGCACGGGTTCCCGTTTATAGAATGAGCTGAAATTTTTACTGGGAGTATGTAAACAATTAATAAATATAATTATAGGGTATGCGTAAAAAAATAAAAATAAGGGACAGCCTACTGTACATATTTAGCTTCCAATATGAGATGTTTCCACATTTTCCAAAAATATTAATACCAATATCGCGTTTAAAACTAACAACAATTTAAGTATTTTCATAAAAAACAACAAATATAAGTCTAATAGACATAAGTCAGGCGTATACCAATTAACGTGTACCGATTGTCCGAAAACTAATATAGGACAAACTGGCCGTAGTTTTAATACTAGAATTAAAGAACATCGGAGATCATTTATTAACCAAAAGCTTGATTCAGCTTATGCGACAAATCTTATTACAGAAAACCATACTTTTAATAACAACTATAAAATATTACATGTAGAAAACAAAGGCTCAAAATTAAATCCATTGGAGTTTCTAGAAATTAAAAAATACTAATAATATTCTCAATGAACAAATAAAAACTAATAATTCACCACTGTTAAACCTATTTTAATTTTATTAACATACAACAATAGCATTATATAAAAAAATTACACATTTAAAATATTGTCCCTCTAATAAAACTGTTAACAATAAATACATTAGGTTTTTTCCATTAGGAATTTCTTAATGCTATCCTATTTCAATATTATGTAACACAGGTAGATGTAGAATAAAATCCTTAACTAGAATACCAATATTTTTAGTTATATAAATTTTGTACTAGTATTAGTTTTAATACATTCTGAAGAAGCTACTGTGTGTGTGTAGCGAAACAATTGTCAAAATTTAATAAATTTCGAGAAACTCTACAACAAAGTTGTTTTTATATCCACATAGTAAAAATATTGTATTTCTCCGAATTCATTATGTGCCGGGTGAAAATTGGTATAAAATATTCACCATGGGTAAAAAAACATAAAATTTCATAAAAATTCTCAATAAGCATTGCTCATAAATAAAACTATTTGAGTTTCTTGTCCTCTAACCAAAGTTATATATAATAAACAAACACTTTTAAGTTTTTTTGCCAGAAATTGTGGCTACTAATTTTAAATACCTGCCTAATTTTTTTGTTTGGATTTTGCTATTTTGCTATTAACAAATTTAAATTAAAGTTTATAAAATAATTCAAAATAATTTATTTGCAAATTACGGATTTCATTTACAAATTTTTTTACTTACTTTAAAATTAACCTTTTGTGTGTTATGAATTAAAGACCACACTGAAAGTTCGCGCCTGAATCATAAATTAGTTTAATCCCGGATAAGCGCCAAGAATTATTTAGTTTTAAGTTTATAAAATAATTCAAAATAATTTATTTGCAAATTACGGATTTCATTTACAAATTTTTTTACTTACTTTAAAATTAACCTTTTGTGTGTTATGAATTAAAGACCACACTGAAAGTTCGCGCCTGAATCATAAATTAGTTTAATCCCGGATAAGCGCCAAGAATTATTTACAGTTCCTTGTTAAACTAAAATTAAATTTTAGATATATAACCATATCATATCATATGCATATATAAGGGTAATCCTTAAATAATTATCTTGTATTTAAGTCTTAGCAACCGGATTGTTTTAGCAATTGATTGTTTTACGAAATTATTTTGTTATACAGGACTTACCCAAAGGTCACGTTTTAAACGAGTGAAGAAAAAAAATTGAAAATTTGGGGATCACTAAAGAATCATTAAAACTACATTCTTAGATATTTTAGAACTTCCATGCAACGTGGAGTTTTTTTAAGGGATGATCACTCCAACATTAACCAAAACCCGACCTCTTAATCCTTTTAAGAATTATGAGGGGTTGACTACCAAATGGGAAACAAAATGTTTTAATGGTTTTTGCACGTTTATTACGCTTTTATAAAAAATGTTAAAATTGTCGAACATTTTCGATCTCACAATGATCCAAACGCTCGTAAATGGAATTTGTAACCTTGTGGAGCATACCTCTGGTGATATTGGTTATATCTTCTAGTATGCGATTTTCCAAATCATTTATTGTTTCTGGTTTTGTTACATAGACTTTACTTTTTAGAAACCCCCTAGAGAAAAAATCGATAGGTGTTACATCGGGAGATCGTGATGACCACTCAATTTCACCTCTTCCATCAACTCAACGATTTGGAAACGTGCGGCTAAAAAAGTCATGGACTGCGCGACTAAAATGTGAGGGACCACAATCTTGTTGGAACCACTTATTGTCAATACCATAAGGGCATACACTTGGAACTACTTAATTTCCTAACAGTTTCAGATATATGACATTGTCTCGGTCCAAATTTGCATTATTAAAAAATTGACAATTATTCCTATTAACATTACCATTCAAGTAGAAAGTAGCCTTATCAGAGAAAACAACATTCGAAAGAAAATTTCTGTCAACATCACATTTTTCACGTACCATTTCACAGAATTCCAACCTTCTTTCGAAGTCACCTTTGTTCAATTGCTAAGCTAGGTGAATCTTATAGGGAAAATAGTTATGTTTGTTTTTCAATTATGTGGGCAGAACTTTTACCAATTTCATGTACCTGACACGGTTTTATTAAGGAACTTGAAGGTTTTTCAATAAAAGACAGTAACACTGTTTTTTGTTGTAGATTTCGGTCTGCCAGTTCTCGGAAGATCTTTCACAGTTCTTTCTTTTTTAAATGTTCGAACATATATTTTGATTGTTGATTTATAAATCGTTGGTAGTTGATGGAAAAAAGCATTGAAGACGTGCCGCACTTCATCGTAAGATCTTGTTTTATCCCCAAAGCCACGAATCAATAAAAGAGTGATTCTTTCCTTTTTTGGTACATTTTTGCAACATTTTTAGAGTTAATTAAAGCAAATTTTAGAAAACAAGTTCGGTTTAACTAAATATAAAAGAAGATAACAAATAAGTAAGTATACTATAGGCGCAAAATGAACACAACACTACAAGAGCAATTGATATCATCTGCAGATGATATCAATTGCTCTGTGTTTTAAAAAGTAATATTATTACTGTTTAATTTAAATTCCTTAGAGCACATTAAATAAATTATAACATTTTATTTTCCCATTTGGCAG